>CAJUYI010004645.1:0-17852 GCA_910591695.1 Galerucella pusilla
TTATAAGTTGTTAAAATGTGTCAATTTATAGATGGACACCTTGTATATTGCTTTTATCAAACGGCGTTGGCATTTGATTATTTTTCCGAAGTTGGAGAAGAGATGTATGTTTTGTTATGACGTTAGCTGTCAGTTCCCGGGTAGGTGATCCGAGAGATTCATTACGTGACCTCTCTGGATCGAGTTAGTGAGCCGGAGTAAGTTTCCTAAAACGCCTATTTATAATACAGTCTACTTACAACTAACCGATCATATTTTCTCTGGTACAAAAATATCTACTAAAAACTCGACTCAAAAAAAGTAAATTAAAATGGCTGTTTATATTTAGTACGCAACAGCTATTAAAGAATATAAACAATTTTAACCATTAAAAAGAGACAAAACGAGTCTCTCAAAAATATTCAACAATTTCTTCAACCTGTTCTTTAACTTATTGCTCTATATTCACCCTTGACGATTTTTTAAGTCAAACCACCCCAGTTATATCTGATCATCTGCACCTGTAGCCAATGTACAGACTACAGAGGGTGGAAAAAAATGAGATGATCGCTCGATCCGAACACGTGACGCATCTAAACTGATCACTAGCGCCACTGAAATATGGTGAAGGGTATTTGAAATAACAATCAAGAAAATTTAAACTACTTTAAATGGATTTAATATAATCTAGTAACAAAAGAATTTTGCATCTTACTTGTGTGTTTTTCGTGTGATCAAAAAAACTCTTGTTTGAGACAAAATCGAAAAATCCCCAAAGAATGGGAAAATAATATTATATTGCCAATACATAAAAAAGGGGATCAAACACTGTGCAATAATTATAGACCAATATGTTTAGCCCAAACCAGCTTTAAAATATATACGAGAATATTAGAGATCCGATTAAGAAGTCATAGACGCAAAATTAGAAGAGGAACAAGCAGCTTTGAAGCGGGAGAAAAAATGTATTTAGCATTTATAGACTTGAAGGCAGCTTTTGATACAGTAGAAAGAGAAAAAATTTGGGAGGTTTTGGAAGACTTAGAAGTACCGAAAGCTCTAATTAATATAATTAAAAGCACATACGAGACTGTCAAATTAAGAGTGCAGATAGGAGGTCGAAGATCGGAAGAGTTTTCAATGAAAAAAGATATAAAACAAGGTGATAGCTTAAGCCCACTGTTGTTTGTTATTATTATGGACGAAATAGTGAAGGAAATAAAAAGCCAAGGAGGACATCTGGACACGATAATAGGGTACAGGAACATGGTACCGGTCAGACTAAGTAACCTACTATACGCAGACGATATCGTACTCATATCAAAATCGAGAAATAAAATGCAGAAACTAATTAACTTACTGGAAAGAGAAATAGAAAAGATGAAAATAAAGAAAACCAAAGTAATTATAGTAAATGAAAAACAGGTAAATAATTACGAGGAATTGAAATGTAATCACAAAACATTAGAAAGAGTAACAACCTATAACTACCTAGGAAGTATTTTAACAGAAGATGGAAAAATAGACGCAGAACTTAATAACAGAGCAAATAAATCAACAAGATTATATTATTCCTTAAATCGAACATTACTAAGCTATAAATACATTAATATAAATACAAAGATGGAAATATATAACAAAATTACAGTACCAACTATAACTTATGCCAGTGAGAACTGGGTACTGCAGAAAATGCATGAAACAAAAATAAATGCAATGGAAATGAAATATTTAAGAAGAATAGCAGGAAAAATGAAATGGGACAAAGTAAGGAATGAAGAAATCAGAAGCATAACTAATCAAGACCCAATAATATCAAATATTAAAAAGAAACAATTGAACTGGTTCCGCCACCTAGTAAGAATAGAGCAAGATAGAATAGCGAGAAATGTAATGGAAATGGGAATATCAAGAAAAAGACAAAAATGAAGACCCAGGAGGAAATGGATAGACCAGATTGAAGAAATTGAAAAGAACAAAGGAAATTCATTGGGAGAGATGAAGGCATTAGCCAGGGACAGAAAAGATTGGAAAACATGGGTTCAGGAAGAACTCCAATCCGACGCCTGAGAAGGCATAAGGATAAGAGAAAGAAAGAAAGAATTTTTAAGATTCCTAGTTTCCACTGTTTTATTTAGGTCAAATCTTTAAGACCCGACGATCTAAAGAGACAAAACAGACGAAGTAATAATAGAGGAAATGCCAAAAGGCCCCCTTGTAATCTACAATCTATTGTGTTATCTAATTTTATCATATATTCTGATATTGATCGTGGTTTCGGTCGAAGGAGGCCAATTATAAAAGATTGGAGGTGTTTCTCAATCTGATGAATCCCTCATACGAAATCAAGAGTTATATATCAGGAGCTATCTTTGAAAAACGTTTTTGGTCTGTATATCGGAAACTTTACATTTTATGGCAAAAGTCATGGAGACTATTATTGTAGACAATAAAATGTCACATCCATTGTTTCCCATAAACTTTTTTGTGAAACTTACCTTTTACGATTTATCCATTTTCAAAGTTAAATTTATTCTAAAGTATTATTACAGTTTCCTGTAATATTGTTGTATTTAATAAAGCGCGTTACCAAATAGGTATCGCAGAATTCTAACGCTTTAAAAGTTTTGAAAAATATTTTTCAAAGAAAGTGACCGTTCAACTACTTGCCTGGCTATAGTCCACGACGGATATTGAATTACACTTTAAAGTCAATCGAAATATTTTTCAAAAATTTATTCAGAATGTAAATCCAATTATAGTTCATGTTTTCTCTTCATCTTAATTAGCCTAACATCTTTCCTTCTTAAAGGACTTGAAAAAGCACTGGATTGCTACATCAGGCGGGTAGCTTTATATAATTCCCCCCTGAGCATTCACCAATATGCTTATCAAACTGGCAAATCGACAGATTTAGCGTTACACAACCTAAGATGAAGATATATTTCCCAACGCCACATCTTTACGTCCATTCTTTTAGGGACAGAAAATAACAGAAAAAGCTTAATATTTATATAAAATATTGTTATTTATTGTTATATATGTCTTATTGCTGACTCTAATGGTTTTTGATCTACATATCTTTGAATGTTTACTACGTTAACGAACTATCTACTTGATATACAAGGTGTTACAAAATAGCTATTTATGCCATCAGTTATGAAATGCCTATAATTTTGTGAAACGCGTCACAAGTTACACAAAATTTCATTTCGTAATGTATTGCATACAAGATTTTTTCTAATTTTGAAGGAAGTAATAAACAAATAAAATTTAATATAATTGATAAAATTTTGGAAAACATAAATGTAGTTTGTTGCTGTTACTACATGTTAGTTGTCAGTTTGACATTTTGTAAAAAAGTCTAGACGGAAGGTTTTTAGCGAGATTGATATATTTTTAGTTTTATTTTTTTTTAATGAGTGATTCAAGTACTGAAGAGCTACAAAGCGATATTGAAGAGGCAGCAGTAATTCCCAAAAAGTCGAAGGCAGTTTATGATTTGGCATACGAAAAATTTGTTACGTGGTGTGATGAGAAGAAAATTAAACATGTTAATGAAAAAGTTCCACTCGCATATTTTGAGGGTAAGAAAGATCTGAAAGTTTCCACATTATGGACACTTTACTCAATATTAAGGTCTGAACTAAATCTGAAAAGGAATATTGATATTAAAAAATATATAAATTTGGTAGCATATATTAAAAGGCAAGCGGACGGGTACAATGCTAAAAAGTCAAAAGTTTTCATTAAAGAAGATTTTGCCAAATTTTTAATGGAAGCTGATGACAAAGAATACTACTTAATGGCTAAGGTTGCAATGATAATTGGAATGGCAGGAGCATGCAGAAAAGCAGAATTAACATTTCTTCCAGTTGAAAATGTTATAGACGAAGGAAGCCATTTTCGTGTTGATATCCCACCTTCAAAAACAAAAGTTATACGGCAGTTTGCAATTACCACTGGAGATATTGAAAATACGAATCTTGTTGAAATATCAAGAAAATATATTAAGTTGCGTCCCCAGGTTAAACACAACAGATTTTTTGTAAAATATGCGAATGGAAAATGTACCAGAAATCCTGTGGGAATTAACACATAGCAGTCTGCCAAAAGGTATTGCACAATTTCTTGGTCTTTCAAATCCTGTTCTATATACTGGCCGCTGCTTCAGAAGAAGCTCTGCCACTTTCCTAGCAGACAGTGGCGCTGATATTTTAAAATTAAAGAGGCATGGAGGTTGGAAATCTACCTCTGTTGCGGAGGGATATGTTGGAAATTCCATGAATGATAAAAACTTATAGCGCAAGAAATATTTGGTGAAACATCTAATGCAATGTGCGCCGCTTCCCAAATAACAGCAAGTTCGAGCAATGAAAAAAATATGTCGTCGGGAATTAATTTGAATAATTGCAATAATTGTGTTATCAATATTTATAATATCTAATTAATTAATTTATAATTTATGTTTTTAACTTGTATTATAACAGTTTAATGAATAGAATAATTCTTTTTGTCACTAATTTTGAAATACATTTTTCGTCACCAATTGCATAAAATTTTACTTTATGCAACTAGTTACAAAAAGTGAGACGTTTCATAATGTCAATCAGTTTTAAAAAGTGTCACTTTATATGTCAAAATTAGAAAAAAAATGTTAGTTTACTTTGTAACTTTTAACTATTTATTTTTCAAAACTGCACTTAATAAAGAAGCTACATTTGTTCTTTTATTTTAATAAGAAAAAAAAATTTGGAATGTCATATTTATTTCTTTATACTTTATAGAACATCCATTTAAACTACATTCAAACTACGCAATTCGGATAATTCCCTTGTATGACTTCTACCAACTTTACTAATAGTCGACGATCTTTGTTTATATATTTGAAATAATTCCCAGCATTATTAATACTAGTCAAAGTTTTAATATAGTTAGGTAGTTAGTCCCAAATATAATATGCCTAAGGATAATCCCTATGGATTTTGAATGTAATTTCGACTTGTGAATACAATGGTCAAAGGTGCTAATTCAATATGTTGCGGTGGCTGTCATATTGGATCCCATCCACGATACATCCCATCCTCATAGAATTTCAAACCAATAATCCACCAAATCAAATTATCCTTTTGTTAGTGTACGACCATGTAATATCCAGTCAAACTTCATACGTTCAAACTACAAGTGCGCAATAAAGTTTGAACAAATTATAGTTTAAAAAAACTAAAAAACACGCTTTGTAGGTATTCGAAATACCTAAAAACTGGAAAATGATGCTTAATTTAAGAATAAAATTATGAACGAGAAAATGATGGTTATTATGGTAATAGCATGGGGAGCTTGATATCAATTGTTAAAATCGCGATCAGCGACCCAAAAACCATAAACTGAGACCAAGTTACCGAGGGGACATTCAAATATACAATCAACCTTCTCTCCCAAGAGGACGGACTGATACGCTAAATATTAGTCCATAAAATACTTCAACCTAGAATTGTAACTGGGATTGGAGAGAATGTTTCAAGTTACGATGCGGCCAAACTGCAGAGGGCACTGATCATCAACAATCGTAATGTTAAGATGTCAAAATGGAAGGAAAAATAAACAAACCATCTAAAAAACTTTGTTGTGTTCTGTTTTGCTAAGACAAAAGGAGTGCTTGACATCAGTTTCCAAAAAGTGAACCTAAAGTATTTGACTCCTGGCTGAGAAATATTAATAATGTGAAGTTACAGTGCATGCCTTCAAAACAAATATACCAAAATTCCCGTGTTTGTGTTAGACACTTTAGTGATGACTGTAAAGTACCAGGTAAAAAAGAGGCTGAAAAGAAAAGCTGTTCTCACTTTATTCATTCCAGGTAATTACCTAAATTTAATATTAGGTGCAAGTCTAATAAAGGTTAATTAATAATTAGGATTCTCCTTTTATGGTGTAAAAAAGTAACCTAATACTATTTCAAGATTAGACGATATGAAATTTCCAAAATTCATGAATACTATCAAGGATTCAACATTTGTTGATCCAATAATGAAAGCAGGGGTCCGGTAAGGTTCGCGACCCTCGGAATTTTGCAACGATTTTTTTTTAATAGAAAGCCCTATTGCTATAGAGCGTTTTAATAAAAAAAAATTCTTGGATTATCCACTTTTGAAAGAGAAAATCGCAATTGAAAGTACCAAAAATCCGCCATTTTTTATAAATATTTGACAATTTTTGACAATTCTGTCTTGTTATCGGATGGTCACAAATTTAAGAAAGAGCGGAGAATGGGCAATGTTGCCAGCTTTCATTTCCGTAGCTCATTACGGATTGGAAATTAACACCAAGATTTCAGATGTATCTTTTCACATATAACACCGATATACTTACCATCTTTATGATCTAAGATGTATGTATTGAAAATGTACTTTTTTGGACATTTTGGCGCGCTTTCATGTGGAATACAAATAATTCTTACACTTTTTCGAGAATGGGAAGGGAATAAACATGTATGTATATAGATAGACATGAATATAAAATTATTTTTATTCCATATGATATTTTCCAAAAAGGGGAAGGGAAGTCAGTATGCTTATCAATGAATTTTATAATTCAAAGATCTGGATTGATTGATCGATGTAGCGAGCGAAGCGAGCGCGCCGGGTCGCCGTCGACCCGGCGCGCATCCATGTGAAGTGAAATACAAATTACACACTTTTTCGAGAAGGGGAAGGGAATACATCTCTTCACCTCAAATTGACTGACTTCATGGGATTTCTACTAGAGCAAAAAAAATTATCATAATTCAACACATACCGCTTCCCCACCAACTGACACAGATCAAATTGTAACTGAAATATCATTAAATACGGAGCAAGAGAATAAGAAAAAAATTGTTAACCTAACTATTATATAAATTTTCATGGTTATAAATGCAAACAATTTTATATTGTGATTTATTCATGTAATCTATTACGTATTCAGCTGAAAGAAAATTGAGACCATTTGACAACGCCGTTAGGAGGTATCACCTGATCCTAATTTGTGAACCTACGATATCTAGACATAAGCTCTGACATCAGATTTAAGGGTGTAATTTTATAAGCTTAAGTGTCAAACGAAAATATTAATGCTTACGAATATTTCTAAAAATTGGCAAAATTTAAGAATTTTCTACCGGTTTTTTGTGTGAAACAGACTGACATTTAGTTCAAGATAATAACCTTTACTGTTTAAAGTGGAAATATTTATCGTGAAATAGCAAGAATTGGTGTTGAAAAAGTACAATTTTTTGAACTAAAATCGTGATTTTTGAAGTAATTACTGGATGATCCAGCGAAATTTTTGTTTTAATCTGCTTTATTTAAGGTAAGCTTTCAAACAAATCTAAAATTAACATAAAATTCCGAGGGTCGCGAAGTCTACCAGAACCGAAAGCAGTTCTAAAAAAACGCTTTCAAAGGAGAAGACACCATAGAAATGAGTATAGGTATACTTCATACGTGACCCTCCTTGTTGAATTGTTTAGAACTAGATGCCAGACCACATGGATGAAAAATAACACAAAATACTTATATTTTAGGAATGAAAATAGCAGAATATTGGGATATAATCTAGTTAGGTAGTATGTTGTGTGTTATGTATAGGTATGTGTGTTAAAAATGTTGTTATTATCACTAAATAAATATTTCAATTCTCCAAAGTCTTTTTATTTAAAGTATTCGTCGTTCACCATATACTTTTTCCTAGACACACAAATTATATATTGCAAACCTTACCTTCTGCAAAAATATTGCATTATGTGGCTTTAACTCTTACTCTGCTGCACACGTTTTTTAGAAATAAATTGACCTTTTACCAAAAGAACACAAAATGCAGCTTTTATGAAAACATATAAATTATAGCTGATAGTATTTCACCAAATCTTGCATCAACAAGAGTTTGCCAAATATTCTCTGTTCATCTCTGATGCAAGATTTGGCGAAATATTATCAGTTATAATTTATATATTTTCATAAGCAGCTGAATTTTGTGTTCTTTAGGTGAACAGTCGATTTATTTTTTGAAAAGATAAAATTCTCCATCAACTTGATATTTAAAATCTCCACTGAATTTTATAGTTCCTGCGGCCAAACTTCAGATGGCAGTTAAAACAGCAGTCACTGCTGACAACATAGGAGTTACAGTTCTAAGTTGAAGTATTATATGATATTAGTCGCAAAAGGTTTATCTGAAACAAACCTGCACTAATATTTTGTCGTATCAATTTGTAGAGTGGAGTTCAAAGAATAAGATGGTGTTTTCAGTTTCAAGAAATATTGTATAGTTCAAAAGTTATTAACAGCAAAACGACTAGTTTTCGATCTTCAAATAATGTTTATAACTTTTTAAATATGCATTTTAAGGAAAAGTTGCAAGACATTTTCTTCTTAAAATATGCCATATCATAAAAACATATTAATTGTCCTGCTGCAAAGAAAAAACCATTTTTATGGTTTTTGAAATAAAATTGTTAATAATAAATTAACTGAAGGGTTTTTGAGCTGTTAACCAAAAAAATTTGTAATAAGCGACCCAAAATACATAAGAAGATGCGAGTAAGCCAGGGGACCTCAAAATGTCTACTCAACCAGGCGATCGGATTATTAAGATGTTAAATGTAGATTTATATAGAAAACAAAACAAAAATATTCGTAGCAAAGCAAAAAGTGTGGGTGTTTAGGTGAAATGAGTACCTATATATTCAAAAAACGGGAAAATCATCTAAAATCAGATTTAGGAGGACGTCAATAAAAAAAATATGCCAGGGGTGCAATTCTGAGCTTTTGCTCATATCTTCCAATATTACATTGGAGCTGATTCTGTAAAAGGACTCCGGCCCCCAAAATGGTGCTTCAGTTCCCTTCTTTGCTAGTTCATCTGCTATTTCATCTCCTTTTATTCCAGTGTTTCCTGGAATCTACAGTAAGGTATTGTTCTGGCCTATTTCATTGAGTTTGCCTAGGCATTCCCACACCGTTTTGGAACTGATTAAACAAGAGCTTAGTGTTTTAATGGCTAATGTTACAAAACGAAGGGTATAAATACACATAGATTCAAAATTTTTGCACCACCTTCTTTGGATGCGAAGGAATTTTTTCGCGCTAACAATTTTTTGTTGGCTTGCTTATCAATATTTACCATTTCAATATGTTCCATATTTTTTGCAATATACAGATGTTAATAGTTTTTTTTTGTACCTAAGATAACATTTTTAGTGCGATCATTTTAACATTCAAGGCATTTGATTTTAACGATATTAAGTGCAAACATGAATCGTCAAGTCATAAGTGAGATTGACCGTGCAAGAATAGTGGCTTTAGTTGAAAAAGGTCATTCTCAAAGGTTCGTAGCAAACAGAGTTGGCGTTTGGCAAAGTGATGTGTCTCGTATCTCCAGACCAGTTCTCTTCGGTAGAAGGCGTGTTACTAATCAGCGGCAGAATCGCTATATCCACTTAATTATCCGAAGAAACCCGACCATGGCAATACCAGCACTCCAAAGAGATATGAGACATGCGTTAGGAGTTCAAGTATAGATCTCGACATTACGAAGACGAATACTTGCGACAGGTTTGAGGTGTCACCAACCAATAAGAGTGCCCAGACTACAACCTGAGCACAGAGTTCGCCGACTACAGTGGGCTCAAGAACACGCGGCCTTGCCTGAAGAATTTTGGAATTCGATGTTTTTTTCCGACGAGACAAGGATTTGTTTGGTACAAGATAGCCATCGAATACGTGTGTGGCAGGATCCAACGAGAGTTGCTCAGCTTGCCCATGCTCGCCCCGTGCCGCCCTTCAGAGGAGGAAGTGCTATGTTTTGGGCTGGTATCATGTTAAATGATCGCACAGAATTAATTCATATGGAGGGAACGATGACTGGTGATAGGTATCTCCCAAGAAGAATGGCGAAATATTCCTCAACAGAATATCAATAATTTGGTAAACAGCATGGGCAGGCGACTTCAAGCTTGCATAAATTCTAGAGGTGGAAATACTCTTTATTAAAAGTTCTCAGGCAGGTTCTCACTTAACCTTTTCTTTAAAAAGAATCAATTTGTATTTAATTTATTCAATTTCTAAGAATACTTTTCATGTTTAAAGGAAGTTTATTATTGGATAATAAAAATGTTGGACAAATATACACGTTTTATTTTATTGAAACTAATTATTCGATTAATCTCTGATCCATTTATAATGAACACATTTTTTTTTTTCGGAGATTTAGAGTGATGCAAAACTTTTGAATCTATGTGTAGTTTTTATTAGCAAATTATTATGTGTATAAATATTAATTAATTTAGAAAAAAACCTTTAGTGATATTTTTTTCGGAAGCTTTGAAAATGAGCGTGGAAGAATTTATTTAAATTTATGTAGTTGATCCTTACAAAAATGTTTTTTGTTTAAAAAAAGTGAATCTTCTCCGACAATAGTGTATCTACCCGTCAAACCATTTTAAACAGCAGAAAGTTCAACAGTGTTTTGAGTCAACGGCAGGGCCCGTATTCTTAAGGGACTAGTGATAATCTCACCAATGAGATTGATGCATTACGGGTTGCCTGAAACGAGAGAGATTCATTCTCTCATGGTTCGGACCGATAGAGAATCTCGCCAAAAGCGGTGAGAAGCTTAGAAACATGCGTATTTCCTCCGGTGATATTGCAGATCTCACTATTTCCTTTGAAAATACGACAAATTTTAAACTCTCATGTTTTAAGCAACCATGCAGTAAACCTATCTCATTGGTGAGATTCTCACTAAGCCCTTAAAAATACGGGCCCAGATGTGGAAATCAAAATAGTTTTTCTTAGATTGAAAATAGTGGAAAGGGATAAAAATTGTGTAAGTATATATAAAATATAGCAGTACAAGGTTTTTTATTTAATTTTTCACCTTGCCTTTTGCTCGAGCACGAGTGTCAATTTTTTCGAAAATTGGAAGGAAGCTGGTATTCCTGAAGAAAACCCGATTATTTATTTTTTTTAATATGAATTTGTCCCGGAAATATAGCGAGTTTTCAAAAAATAACGCCCAAAAGTTTAAAAATGAATGTCTAGTTCAAAAATCAACCTAAAAACTTTGATATTGCCCATCTTTTAATTTTTACGTCTGAAAAATTACCCTTTTTTCGAAAATTATAAAAAATTATTATTATTATTATTATTATTATTCATAAAAATCTTGAGAAAAATTAGTGCAATCTGATTCTAAGGAAAAAATAGAAGGTGACATTTTTTAAACTTACATAATTCCATAAGCTCTTATTTAATATATTATTTTTATATGTGCGTCCCTGACGTGACTGTACATCTCCGCCCTTAAGGCTTTTTAACTATGATATATGTTCGATCGGAGGGTGAAGGGCGTATTGGGGTGTATCCCTAAAGGATGATCATTGGGGTGAAATTGTGTCTTCATTCGTTATTAGGGGGTATATCACCAATATTGGTGGTGTAATTACTGTATCAAATTGATCTGTGCAAGATTCAATAACGCTGACACTTTTATGTCTTTAGTTTTGAATGGACCCTAAGAATATAAGAATTACAAACTAGATTTGGTTTACAGTTGATTTGTTTTGGAAAAAAAATTACCAATTATCATTATTTATATCAAAAAGTGGCAAAAATGCAGGTGTACTACACTGAACATCAAAGAAAATCTGGTCACAAGAAAAGTTACACTTTATTTCTTGAACTACTCTTTACACTGCACAAGTGTATTCAATGCTTTTTATTGCTAAGTTATTAAAAATAAATGCAGGAAGATTTTTACGGAATAAAAATGACAGGCTGGCTGAGGTTTCAAGTGAAATATATTTTGCTTGCACACAATTTTCAATAATTCTAGATGCAATAGAATCAATCATACTCAATTATTAATTAAGATACAACATATATGACGATCAAAGTTTGACACAATAATAGACACTAGAATACGAGATTCTAGTTGACCACTAACAAGTTTGCTATTCACTTAATCAATTAATTGGTGCTTAATCACGCTTTGGTATTACACCGTCAAAGTGGAGAAGCAAGCAAATGTGACCGTAATTGAGTAGCTAAATATGTTTTACTATTACTATGTTTTACCAAACTTATTAAATATTTAACATCTACACTCCTGCTGTCTATGAATCTTAATTAAACCGACACCTCTACTTCTTACAATCCATTAAATTTGATCAATTACAAGTTTACCTACATACATATCATTCGCAACCGTAATAATTCTATTGTGACCAATTGAATTACGCCGACTAGTGGTAAGAAATCAAGCTAGTAATAGCTAAATGAGCACGTGTGGTTACATTGATGGTACAGTTTATCGATTTACATAATTAAAAATGGAATTGAAACATGAAAAATTAAAAAATTAAATATGCTGTAGATCTACTGACCGGTAAGTATAATGCTGAGGTGAGTGGTATATAGTAGTCTCTTAAGTATTTTCGTTCTATTTCTCCATTGTTTTTTGGAAAAAGCTATGTTAGACTAATTGGTCAGTGGAATTTGGGTTCGTTGTGTTTTATCCATCAGCTTTTGAAATTGTGACTATTGCCCTTCTCCATGCTTCTAGTATGTAACCCCATTCTAAGCTGGTTCGACATATTATAGCTAGATGTAGCTTGCTTTAGCACAGGGGTTCCCAACCTTTTTTTGTCTACTGCCCACTTTAAGAATAAATTATTTTTTAACGCCCCCCTTTTTAAACATACTTAAAAACCGTTAAGTAGTTATAACTGATTATTGAAACGCAACTTCATAGTATTCGACAGAGTATCTTTTATTGAAAATAAAACAAACATAATCAATTCTTATATAAAAACTAATGTGAAGGTTGAATCTGATGCTGTTCAATAGGTTTGTTGATATCAGGTTCCAATTTATTCAAAAACAGCCGCAAGTCGCCACGTTCGGTAACACGCAAACGATTTCTCTTTTTAGTAAGCAGCGTTGCCACAGCACTAAATCCACGTTCACACAAATATGACGATGGGAATGCTATCAAAAATCGTTGAACAATTGACCACAATCCAGGGTACAATTGCGGGATCGGTTTTTGTAGCCAAAATTCATGATATCCATTTTTGAACTTGATTTTTATTTCTTCGTTTATTGTCAATTCTATAAGTTCTTCTTCCAGCTGAGGTGACATTGCTGTGTTGACATTTAAAAACGGATCCAACACCCAGTCTGGTATTTCCAAGTTTAAAATGTCCTGGTATCGTTCGATGAAGTCAATGTGGAGGTTTTCCAAATGTTGGCAGTAGGCAAACAAGTCGTCGTTACTACAGGATACTGATAAATTCGGAAAATTGTGAAACTCACGTCTGCCCATATTCTTTTTGTGCAGAAGCAGTTTGGCTGCGAAAGCAGCAACGACATTTTTTGTTTTAATTAAATTTAGTTCATTGCCTTGCAGTTGGAGGTTCATGTCGTTGAACAATTTATACAGGTCTGTCATGTAAGCTATATTATGAGCTTGTTGCGCAGTTCTGTATCTTTAGTTTCCAAGAACTCTATCACAGAGGCAAACAGGTTGTAGAATCGAAGCAGACAATTGCCTCTCGACAGCCAACGAACTTCGGTATGAAGCAACAAACGGTTGAAATCTTCGTCATTAGTAACACAAAGCTGATGAAATAATCTATCATTCAAAGAGCTGCTACGGATTTTATTGAGACTGCTTTGATGACATATTGCAGTGATTGAAATAGTCGTTCACTTAAGTTTCTAGCAACCAAATGTTGTCTATGAATAACGCAATGTTTAGCAAGGACATCTAGAATTATATTTTTTAAGTACGCTATGAAGCCTTTATGGCGCCCTGTCATAGCCTGATATAATATTTTTCAAAGGAATCTCTTTCTCTTCACAAAACTTTTCCAATGTATTGAATATGGTTTCGCCTTTTGTATCTGTCTCCAAATTTCTGGCAAACAATAGTTCTTCACGTATTGATGTAGTCGAGAGCACAGTCGGTGTCTAAGAGTCTTCCTGGCTGGGTAGATGAAATTAAAAATCGACCCTTTAGGCCTGCAGCGCCCACAAGGTGGCGTTATCGCCCATGTTGGGAAACATTGCTTTAGCAGAGCTAGAAAAATTCCATCAGTTATTAGTGCTTTGAAAGGTAAACATATGTTCGAAGCCCATTCCACTCTTCCTATACTTTGTTTAGCCATTGTAGTGCTTTCTCTTGAAAGTTAGCTCTGAATTTCTAGTAAAAGTCGCACATTTCTTTCCTCATTTTCAGTATTTGTTCCATCTAGCTTTTTCAAGCCTTACTTCTCGCCATGACTTTTGTAAAGCCTTTCTGCAGTGTGGTTAATGAGTTCTCAGAATTTCCTACAGCTTCTTCTTTTAGCGTTTTTAATTTCCTTTTAGTACGCTTCGCAGCTCAGTGTATCTATAACACTTCCCCGGTGAGTTTTGCTCTATTAAGAAGATCTCGGGCATGAGATCTTAACTCTGGTAGATTTTTGTTCCACCAGGGTGCTCCGTTCTAGTAATCAAGCTCATGTTCCAAGTCAAGATGTTATCTAGCCGTTCCCCTTCTCTAGATATGTGTTTTTGGAACTTTAGTTCTTTACGCCAGGTTATGTTTGAGCGACCAGGGGTCGCGACGCAAAAGATCTGACCGTTACGCGTTACGTTACGCTACGTTATGTGCCTTGCTTGCGTGCTTGTGCCTCCTCAGTCTCTCTCTCGTTTACGAAGCAGCGATTCATAATAATAAATATGCTCCTGCCCGGAATCGAACCCGGGCCGCCCGCGTGCAATGCGAGCATTCTAACCACTGAACCACCGATGCTATATTGAAATTCTATGCAAAGCAGGTATTCGCAGTGCTAGTGATCTACTTGAATTTGTTCGGATACATTTTTACTATTATTTCCCTAATTTTTTTTGCGCGATTAAGGGGTCTAGCTACTTTTCGAAATACAGGGTGTTGAAATTTTGAAAACTTGGATGTTTTAATTCGATAACTATAAAATGGATGGATAAATTGATTTGACATTTAGCAGGAAGTTTTTAAATGTAAAAGGGCATATTTTGGAAGAAATTGTAGTTTGTGCAACTAGTGTGGATATGATGGCCATATCGCACGAGGACGAAGATGGAGCACGACGCCGTAGGCGGAGTGCTCAATCGTTTAAGTGCGATATGGACAATCCACACGAGTCGAGCAGCATATTTTTTCTACGACCCACTTAGGAAAAAATCTAGAAAATAAAAATTTCTATAAACTGTAATATAACTTCAAATTAAAAATTTAGCAATTCAATTTTATGTTTCCACTAATTTTGTGGTAAACCAATGGTTTCCTTTTTTAAATATACGATGCTGTTATAAGTAGATGTTGCCAGTCGGACTCCCTCATGGAGGGTACCGTACCATTATCTATTATAATGAATATTCTGCTAAATATTTCAAACGTCTACCTGTTGTCGTTATTAATATCAAGCAGAATGATTATTTAAAAATAAAATTAACAATAAAAAAATTTCCCGCGGGGAATCGAACCCGGGTCTACCGCGTGAGAGTCTGGTGTGCTTACTACTCAACCACCAAAGAATATGCAAATTGTTTATCTATAACGTCAGATGTATTACATAACTTTTGCTTAAAAGGAACTAAAGTTCCTACCGTGTGTCCCGCGACACGTTCTACCTTTTTTTTCAGGAGGGATCCAATCTGTCTTGGTTTCCTTATGAGGTTCATCTCGAGTTTAGTTAGTGCTAATTCCTAATACAAATTCAATTTGTGGAACACCAAAAACAAGAAAAAATTTTCTTCTATAAATTTTACAATGCCCTTAGCAGTTCCGTGCTGCATTCGATGAACGAGACACAATTTGGTGAACCAATCGGTTATTACTAAAACAAATCTGTTACCAGTTTTGATTTGGGATAAGGACCTATCAGACCTATCAGCTTTAGGTAAGTTTTGGGTTTTACAAGAACCACAAACTGAACATTCATTAATGTACCAAGATACAGAACTTCTCAGTTTTGGCCAATAGTAGAGTTCGGAAATACGAGAAAAAGTTTTAGATATGCCTAAATGAGCACTCAAATTATTATCATTGAATAATTTCAATATGTCAACTCTATTAGGGGTAGGAACAACAATTTTCCAATTAGATAAATTACTAGAAATTGGAATGGACGAAAAAACATGTTTGTACAAAACATTATTGTCAACCTTAAACGTGGGATATAAATCAGGGTTTTTAGTGACCTTCTGAATCATAGAAGTGTACCAAACATCTTGCTTGAAAGAATTAACGTCAATAATGGAAATTTCTGGGATAGAACGCGATAAACCATCACTGACCACCATAGTGACTCCTTTTCTGTGCTTAATTTCAAAATCAAACTGAGAAAGCCTAAGAGAAAGACGAGCTAAGCGTCCTGAGGGACAGCTGCTGTATGTTCCTTCTCACCAGGAGAACATACCTCTGTATTTCAGGCGGAGATTTATGCTATCCTAGAATGTGTCAGAATTAACAAACATAGGACTGACACTCATAGGATAAACATACTGACAGCCAGGCAGCCCTTGCAGCTTTAAATAGCCGCAAAGTATTATCCAGATTGGTAGAAGAATGCCAGAAAGAATTAAATGAACTAGCAGACCACATCAAAGTGAGATTAGTGTGGGTGCCGGGACATAAAGGTATTTCTGGAAATGAATAGGCTGATGAACTCGCGAGAAGAGTTTCAGCTACAACACATGCTGGACCAGAACCAGTTCTTTGGACCACAAAGAAGGTAGTCCGAGGGCAAATACAAAAATGGGTACAAAGCCGACATAGACTTCAGTGGAGGAACACTCCAAAAAGAAGGTACATAGTAAGACCTTCATAGGGGACACATGTGTAAAACGGACAAAGAACTACTGAATATCAGTAGGAATAAGCTAAGGATTATTACAGGTTATCTAACGGATCATGCCGCGGTGAAAGATCAGCTGCATGAAATAGGGAACCTCAGCTGCAGACTGTGACATGGAGACTGAGACCGTAACCCACATCTTATCTGACTGTGGGGCATTGGACTCGAGAAGACAAACAATCTTCGGAGAAGCCAATGTGTCACCTGAAGTATATGGTACACAGCCAATGGACCTAATATATCGTCTACTCGAAGGTACGGGGATAACTGGATGGGTTGACTAAATGTGGGAGTAGAGTACAATAAGCCAATAGGCTTCAGTTCTTCCGGCACTAGAACGGCTACCAAAAAAAAAAAAAACAACAAAAAAACGTACAGCCGCTGTTGCAGGGTGTGGAGCAGAAGACTCCAGCTTGAGTGGGATTCGGAGAGTATAGTAGATATGAAACGGCAGAAACTCGAGAAAAGCCAGCATTCACTGCACCTGACCAGCATTTGGGATACCTAAAACCGCGACACGTAGCTGTACATCTTTGTGGATTCAAACAAAGCATCAGTCGCTAACGAAATATTAAACCTTAGCAGGGACCAGATATGAAATTGACGAGATTGTATGTGCATCTGCATATCAGGCCGAGATATACGCTATCTTGGAATGTGCGCAGATAAACCTAGACAGAGGTTATGTGGATCGACGCATAACCATTTACACCGACAGTCAGGCAGCAATTAAAGCGGGACTTGCTGACGAATGTCGAGAACGACTTGCTGATCTTGCAAGTCAGAACGCAGTGCGGCTAGAATGGATTCCGGCCCACTCTGGTTTTGAAGGCAACGAAATGGCGGATGCACTGGCTGCGGAAGGGGCGGCAGCCCCTTTCTGCGGCCTGGGCCCGACCCTTGGCCTAACAAAACAAACGATACGCAAGGAGACGAGGAAGTGGCTGAG
>CAJUYI010004646.1:0-17851 GCA_910591695.1 Galerucella pusilla
TTTTTTTTTTCGTTAGATTGTTGTTCGTTTACCTAGAATCGTTGATCAAGTTTGGGATTCAATAACTCGGGATTAAATGGTCCGAATTGAACGTTCAAAACGCCAAAAGTTGTATTTTTTCAAGTCGTTTGAGTAGGTTTTTTCAGATTTCAATTATAATAAAAAATCGCACAGATATCTTAATTGTTACTAAGGTAAAATTTTAACCACTTTTTTAAACTAACGTCTGAGTCAGTTAAACCCAAAAAAATGTTGATTAAATAATTGCATATGATAGCCATAACCTTGTAGTATGTGTAAAAACATTATTGTAAGTTTAAACAATTTTTTGTGGCATATGTCTTTATTCTAACAATGTCTATTTCTTTTACTCATTGTTTATTAACAATTAGATTACTCAGCAACTAAATAAGATATCGAAACCGCGTTTGTTGCTTTCAGTTCGTGAAAAAATAACGTATTATAAGACAAATAATTATTTACATTGCTTCATAAATTGCATTAGTATTTTGAGTCTGAAAAACAGCTGTTTTTTCAATTTTTTTTACTTATTCATCCGCTGTGGCTGCAGGGATGGGAATTTTTACATTCTGAACCACGGAATTTTATAGCAAATTTCACGCTCTATAACTTTGTGCCTATACATATGCACGATAAACTTGATACTTTTCGAGTAAAATTAGAACACATGCCGAAAAACAGGCCCATTTTTGGTTGTTTTGGCTATAAACTGTTATTCTGCAATTAACCTAACCTAAAAACCGTTGGAGGCAACGGATTATCATTAACCATGATATTTTTGAAGGATTCCATAAAAAATCTCGCCTCCTGCTCTTACATCCACCTTTAATGCTAACTCGACTGGACTAATTATCAACTTACCTTTTTTCCATTCTAAACTATCCAAAATATCAACCGTAGGTGCAATGCCAATTCTTCTTTTCTTTTTACTATCGTTAATTTTAGATGACTGCACATCTCTCATTCCAAGCAAATGTTCTTTGATACATTCAGCATTTAAATCTAAATGCTTAAAAATCCTACCAGTAACAGACACTATTTCGGAATCTTGAGTGGAAAGTGATACCTCTATTATTATATTTAACAGTGATTTAATAACAGTTTCATCTTCAATAGAAGAAAATGTATCTTTGTTCAATTGATTTAACATAAGTGAAGAAACAGTTATTGTATCTTCATTGTCTTTGATGACAGTTTTATCACTTTTTATGAAAGTTTCTAATAGACTCCACGTTTTAGATTCCAAATTTAATTCTTTAATAACTTCAGAGTTGATTTTCGAAACGACTAATTTTATAATTTTCGCGTCAAATGAAGTTATTTCCTTTGGATTATTTTCTAATATACTTAGAGCCATATCTGTTGTTTCTTCTAGACTCTCAAATGTGTTAACTAAAGAAAACGCCCACAAAAGAGTTGCTTTTAAGTAAACTGGAGTGTCCATGTTACAACTGAAACTAAATAGATCTTCTCTGATGAAATTCAAATCTTTTGTGTTTCTTTTACCTTTTGTGTTTGAAGGGTCTAAAGTATTTAATATTATCGAAGGCACTTGTTGATTATCTATAATGATTTCTTCTTGATATTTCATCAAAGTGAAGAGTAAATAATGATACTGGTTGGCTTTTTTAGTAGATGCTTTTATCAACAAAGTGATGATTTGTATTATTGATTTACGAATACTTTCCTCTGGATCTGATATCGCTGCTAACAACAAAACTGTTATATTTTTGTTAACGTAGATTATATTGCTGATTTCATCATCTCCTTTTAATATAGTTTCGATATATTCCAGAGATTTTGATTTAAAATTAGTATTTAAACAGCTGTTCTCGCTTATACATAAATTGAGCAAAAACTCTATTTCCCCTAGCAAGTTTTGACAGTGCATTTTTAGGAATTTTTTAAAATAATCTTTGTTTTCCAATAACAAGCCAGTAATGTTAACGAAAAATTCATTTTCATGATTATTTGTGGAATAATCTCTCAGCTTCAAATTAACATCTGGTTTTTTAATTTTATCAAGAAGATTTTCAAGACATTGTAAAAATCCATACTTAGGAAACTTTCCTAAAATAGCTTGCTGTATATATACAATCAAAGTTTCTTCTTTATCAAACTTATCATCTGAAGAATAATACAGTGTGGACATAACCTTTAAAATTTGACTGGCAATGTCTAAATCGGAGTTTTTAGGTAAAATAGTGCAAAGTAGAAGTATTGAAAGATACTTTTGAAATGTATAATATTCAGTTGGATCCTTATTTAAAGTATCTATTAAAGATTTGACACTTTCAAGGTCGGTATTCATTGCTAAAACTTTCAGTAATAGTGCAATAAAAGTTTCTTCATCATTAGCGTTCTTCAATTCAAGTAAATGTAACTTTATTAAATCATTTTTAGCTATAAAGGGTGTATCTAATATTTTCTTTGCTCTGGGCAAAGTTTTCAATTTTAAAGGTAATAAAAATGGGAAAATAGTTATAAAAACTTCCCAATCGTTTGGTTCATACATAGTAGTCAACAAATGCACCACATTATCCGATATAACAACCCATCCGGATTTATCTCTTTGATATTTATTGGCTAAATTTATAAGTGAATCTTTTATACTGTATTTATCTACAGCACCCAATTTTTTTAAAGCCTTCAGGGTATTTTTAACTACACTAACATCATTATCGTTTAGCTTATCTACAAAAGAATTATGTATCAATTGTCTATCAGCTTCTTTGAGTGCATCATAATTATCGCACAGCAATTTTATTGCTTCTCCCCTTATAGCTGGATTTGGATGATAAAGTTTTTCAAATACCTCAAATTTGCTTTTGTGCATTATAGAGTTGTTTATTATCTTTGACAGACATTTTCGTCTTCTTAACGATCTTTTATCTGAAGATGTGGACAAAATTTTGTGAACTGCTTCATCAAATGGAGTAGGATATTGTTGTTCTATTGAATGGATAATTTCAGTAAGCCAGTTTTTAGCGTCTGCGGAGATTTTCATTTTGGGATGAACAGCATCTAAAATAGATCTAGAAAATTAAATAAAAAGATTAGCCATATCTCTGCCCACATTGAGATTGTACAGTGTGGAAACCACTTATGGAATCAAATTCTTTATGTCATTATTTTTGAATATTATAAAAAATGCCAAAACACGTCAACTTTTTTGAATAATTGAGTTGTGCTTTATGTAAACATAAATTTAAATGTACAGTTCACATTACATTATTTAGTTTGTTGGAATCGCTTCATTAAGAGGATTTCAAAAATATGCAAATATACAGGGTGTTTCATTAAAAAAAACACCGACTATGGCATACTTGCATGAATCACCCTGTACATTTACATTTATGTTTACATAACGCACAACTCAAAAGTTGACGTGTCTCTGCATTTTTTATAATTTTCTAAGATAATGACATAAAGAATTTTATTCCATAAGTGGTTTCCACACTGTATAAATAATAAATGTACCTACCTCAAAATTGTAAAAACAAAAGTATTCTTCACTTTTATATAATCTAAGCAGGCTTTGATACCATCTCTGAATATCTTGACATCGTTATTGACACCTTCATGAGTGAAACTACTGATTAGCCTCTTCAAAAAAGGATAAATGGAACTTCCACTAGTTTGTAAGTTATGCAATATTTTTGGTAGCCATTCTCTTTTCAATATATTGTTAAGAGCAAGTGGTGGTATATGTTTATATTGTTTCTGAGATTGATAAATAATAACCAGAACTAGAGACGCCTCTGTTTTTAAATTATCAACTGAAAACTCAGAAATTTTTTCAACAAGTTTGTCTAAAAGCTGGTCTATTAAAGTAGTTTTAGATACTAATCTAACTGTAACAACTAAACTTGCTGCATAAAAGTCTGCAGTTGTTGAATTCAATCCTTTTATTATTAGTGGAAGCATTTGATACAAAACATCTTCATTAATGGTTTCTAAATATTCAAGAGCTCCAGTAAACACTGTGCAATAAAAATTTATTGCTACTGATAATAGTTCATGTTTGCTGTGGATTTTTAGTAAATCTTTCAAGTATGAAGTCACCAATTTTAAAAATCCAATATTTGAAGCAGCATGATTTAAAAGAGATTGCTTAGGTAAATGATTTCCAGATTTCTGGAAAGACTTCAGGAAATAGAAACTGTCGTTTCTTCCTTTGAATTTAAGAAGTTGTATGATTCTAATAAACATATCAGATTCATGATATGGCAAACAGAGCATAAGTAAATCATCTCTGAGATATTCATGTACAGAAAATCTATTTATTAACCATTCCAATACTTTGTGAGTACAATTAAACATAAAATATGGAGACATCATTAAAAGTAGCTGTTTTAAAGGCTTATTCAACTTTTCATTCATTTCGGCAGTTTGTACTGATCTTTCAACACTCTTGGATGTTACATGAAATAAAGTATGTTTAAACTGCGAAAATACTTCATCTTTTTGGATTAATTCTGTTAATCCCTCTAAGCCGATTTGATATACTGTTTCCCTAGAAAGGGTAGCTGCTTCTTTTGGATCAAAAAGTATAGATGGTCGTTTATTATCGCGTACTAAAACTGAGGTTTGTGGAACTGTTAGCCGTTGCAGTTGATCTGCTAAAGAAGTTGCCATTTTTATAGAAATTCAAAATTGAATTTGTTATAATATGTAGCACTATCACTCACAATCACATTTATAAAACACAATCAATCAATCAAGTGAAATAAGTTTTTGAACATAGCACATAACCACAAAAAACCAGATAAACACATGTTTGAGGAGGAGATTATCCCTTTGGATGGATTTTACCCAATAAAATAAAAAGAAGAATACACCTTCTGGGTCACAGAACTCTGTTTTCATGTTAAACAAATCTTTAAAGAATTGACAACTGACGTTTATGCCAGGTAAATATGGGCTATTTGCTAATAACCTTGTAAGATCGATGATTTACACCGCAGTGGTAGTGATAATTATTAGGCGAAGAGGGATTTGGCAAATGCAGTATTGTTGTTAAACTTGTTCTTAAGCCAATTTTTATTAATCTAAGCAATTAAGAATTATCAAAGAAATGATTTCCAAACGTGTGACCAAATAATCTTATGTTACGGTAACCTGTAAAAACTTAGGAAGCAACACAACATTGTGGATTAATATACGGCCATGTTTCTTAGTGTTAAAAGTGAATTTCTGTATTAACAAGTGAAATATTTCAATCAAAGATACTGTGTTAAATTAAGATAGTTTATGGAAACTCTTCCAAAAATATGGATTCGAACGAAAGGAGTAAGTAATTGTTGATTTTAAAATTTTATGTCAAATTAACAATGGCTAAAGTCAGGGTCGAGTTATTTGGTTCAGTGACCGCGTTTCTTGTAAATCAAGGTAAATAGGTATTCTTAATTCCAATTCGGAAGTGTTACTTTGCTTCTGTTTGAACTTGTGTCTCATAGTCAAATTACAACTCCTCTAATAAATAACCATGAGTTGAGATTACCAATTTTGCAAATATGTGTAGGTAAAAGTAGCAGGTAGGTACAATAAGTATAGCTGGTAACATACCACCAACCTTCTTGAGAGATAATAAGGATATGTATGCCAAAAATATACATATAATAGTATGAAGTAGCACTTTCATCAAACATTATTAATTTTTTTGCAGTTGATTTATTATGGAATTGTATAGTCGTCCCAATGTAATTATTTTTTTTATTCAATTTGAAATTTTTTTTTTTAAATAACGTTTATTCATATAACATTTATTACAATAATAGAACTACTGTAAAAAATTCTCAAATCAGTGCTTTTAAACACTGGCCTCGAGAATAACAAAACATAATAGCGTTGCAAATGCAGTTAATCAATTTTTACAAACTGTTTCAGTCTTCCAACAAAACTTCTATAACTACTTAAATCTTTCAGACATTGCGGTAACCTATTAAACGCTTTTAAATGCATCTATACTTGGATTGTTTAAACCTATATTAGTCCTTGTAAATGGTTGATAGATGTTATTATGAGATCTTGTCTGGTAATCATGCACATTCCAACAATACTCAATATTTATGTTGCATTTCTGCTGATTGTTAAGGATTTTATAAACAAGCTTGCACTGTTCAATTTCCAAAATTCCTTTTAACCTATTTAAATGTAGATCCGAATAAATTATGTTTGTGCTAGTGAGCCAATCATAGTTAAATAATATTTTAAGAATTTTGTTTTGTAATACTTGTGCTTTATGAAAATTTACTTCCCCACACATACCTAAGATACCTAAAATGTGTTGAGAAAAAAGCATTATAAACTTGAAATTTACTTTTTTTAGACAAATAGTCTCGACTTTTGTACAAAGCGGACAGCATTGAAGTGATTTTTTCAGAGATTTTGGTTATATGTGAGGACCAGTTCAAATTTTCATCTACAATTAATCCCAAGTATTTTATGTAACATACTTTCTCTATAAGTTCACCATTGATGTTAATATGTAGTTCATTAATTAATTTATTTTTCTGTTTAAATACAATATATTTAGTTTTGTTAATATGCAGTAGGTTTTGAGTTACAGTTGAGTGGCGGAGGATGAAAAAGGACACAAAGGGTTTTTTAGATTGTTAGTTTTACCCTCGGTTTTACCATTTAAAAGAAATACATTGAAATTGACCCACTTTAGAAGCTTCTTCAACATATAAATACTTATGCTTTTTCATTTTCTGTTTGATACTCAAAGGTTATAGATAAACAAATGTCTCTGTTCTCCATGCTATGTAAAACTATTTATTTAGAGTCACTTGAAACATCTTGAATGTTGAAAGCAGATACTTTCCTCAACAATGCTGATTTTCTTGTTAAAACCTGATGGAACAATCGGAAATTGAGTTTCCCAGTCATACTCTTAACAAGATGGAAAAGCCTATTCAGGTGTGCAAAAAATTCACTCATAATTTACAACAAGCACATCTCTATTGTTGAATGTTGATTACATGCATATGAGATTTGGATTTCAATAGTCACAACCTTCCTTAATAGATCTTTAATATACATTACGAGGAATATTCTTTGGTTTAACACAAAGTCCATAAGTGACATTGTGTTGAAAAGAACAAGCATACATTTAGTGTACTATCAGGATATCATGAGTTCAAAAGATAAAGTATAACTTCAGTGTATTACTAACTTCAAATGGGATGTTATCATAATTTGTAGCTTGCGGAGCTGATGGAGAAATTAGAACAATAACAATATTATTCATTTAAAAAAATAACCTGATTGGCTCTCAAGCCAGCATGGCTGATTTTGGTAAATGCAATTCTATTGGCTCTTTCGGACTATAAGCACAATTACATACCTGTCCTCTTTAGACTATGTCCTTAGATTAGGGTCCAATTTTTCATGCCACAAAGTATTTATTGTTCATTGCGGTGCACTTCGTGATTGCTTGGGGTCTGAGATGGCGAATTCTACTAGTAGTAAAATTGAAATTATTTGATTTAGTGAGTACATCCCTGTATATACTTCCTAGCCTTGTAGCAGGTGAATCGGAATGAACCGCGCCGTCTCGTTTTGTACCCGCGCCGACTGTGATGTTCAACATTCGAAATAAAAATCAGACGTTCCGCGGTAGTGAAACATCGCAGTGTTTTTTTTATGTGAAGGGCGATCGAGATAACCAGATAAAAATGTCTCGGTAAAAACGTTCGATTTTTGCAAATTAAAAACGTTTAATAGTGAAACGAGGTGTTGTTGTGCGGCGGATATTGATATTTTTTTTGTTATCACAAGTTGGCGCAATTGTTTTGACGGCTGTCTGTTTACATCAAATATTTATTATTAGTCATTTGGTTTTTAGAATATTTACGAAATTGGAACTACATAGGTACCTATAGTGATAATAAATTGGGGAAAAAGCTACAATATAAATTTTTAACATCGTTATTAGTATTTACTAGTGTCTTTCCAAAAGCTTCATTCAGTCGAAACAGATTAGCATTTATTTACATTAAATTAACATAAATTATTCCTATAAACACCGAAAGATTATTGTTATTTTAGTTTGTTTATATGTGTGTTTTTATTGTTTCA
This sequence comes from Galerucella pusilla, assembly GCA_910591695.1. Taxonomy (NCBI): domain Eukaryota; kingdom Metazoa; phylum Arthropoda; class Insecta; order Coleoptera; family Chrysomelidae; genus Galerucella; species Galerucella pusilla. Next base: position 8,107 of record CAJUYI010004646.1, read on the forward strand.
AAATACATTTTAAATAGCCAAATTTTTTGTGGTGTTTGTCAGTTTTACTTAAATTGTTTTTTTCTTCTTTAACTTGTATAATTTTGTTTTTCAAATATCTCGCTAAATTCTACCATCACTATAACCAATTAATCATTACATTTTTTAAATACATTTAAATCAATGACTGATGTTTCTAACTATGAAGCTCTGATGACGTATAATCGGTATTCCGAAACCCACGTTTTGTTTTTTTTATTTAAAATTTTGTCACTGACAATAATTACTTTTTGCTTTTTTTATCTGGTGTCCCATCTTAATTAGAACAGTCACCTTGTAAAAGTAATAAGCTGAATTTTCGTATAAACCTTAATTTTGCTAAGCTAAATGTTGTTTCATGAGATCACATGGGACTGTACTTTGATATTCAAGGTCTAATGTTGGCGAAAATCATTATTTTTTTTTTGGAAATACATATCTTGCATCCTTTGCGGGGGCTCACTTGCTATATTGTGATTTGTATATGAATAATATTCAATAAGAATAACTTTTTATATTATCAATATTTCCGAATTTATATCAAAAATTTAAACCATTCATTTTTTAATTGCGACAAAAATCTTGGCAATAATAATAATCATTACATTTTTTATTATTATTATTATTAGGAGTTGACACATAGTTTTTTTCCAACTTCATTACAATACATTTACACTTTGTATAATATGTATACAATATGTCTCCCTAAGTTGGAATCATATGAAAAACTTTTTTATTATTAATTTTAGGAAGAAAAGTTATTCTTCATAAAAAGTTCTGCATCATCTAAAATCTAGAATACAGTCATCAAATATCAAATTTTTTGAGTCGTACACGAGGTTTGTCAAAAAATATTAGTTTCACTCAAGAGTGAAGTACCTTCAAATTTGACAATATCGAAAAATGTTACTAAAAAAAGTTGATCAGAATTAAAATTTCCACTAATGTTTCTATTTTGAATAAACATTATTATCTCTTGTGAATACGGAACACATGATAATCTTTTGGGTTTTCCATGTTTTTTTAATAATTTTGCATTCAAAACGCGGAATAAGTGTTTATTAATTTATTTTGCAATACATTCAAACACTAAGTTATAAAATTAACATCATATTAATGTTAGAAACAAACAAATTAAGACTGAGTTCTGCATACCCATCGCGCTGTATCTCAAAAACGGTTGAAAGCATAAAAAATTATTTCAGACGAAATCTGTAGAGAATTTCATGCTTTACTACTTTTATAAGAATAAGGAATGCAAATACGATTTGGGGAAAAGGAAGCGAGTTATTCCAAAAAAACTTATTTTTATGTCCTTTGACCTTGAATATTTAAAAACGCTCACACGTGACTAAATGAGACTTGAAGAAAATTAATTTTTAGTCTATCTTCATGAACACCAAAAATAGGGCAGAAAGTATTCATTTTCTGTTCTTGTGACACAATATACTATAGAATGCCAAAATTTTCGATAGAGCAGTTCAGTCTAAGGTCAGTGTGGCCAACAAAAAGTGGTTTTTTCTGACAAAAATGACATTTAAGGTCTACCATTCAAAACCTAAGATTTTTGCATGTTTTTTTATCATTACGAACATCTGTATTGCTTTATTAAAATCATGAATGCACCCTCGAAGCGTAAATCTTGAAATTTAAAATGACTTTTTAGCTGAATACTCAACATATCGGTGGCCAATAATTCTAGGAACTCTTGGCATGTCACCATTTCATTTCTGTTATCTGTCACTAGTTAGGTATGTCAGATGTCAGTGGAAAAAGTAATTAGAAGAATAGAGATACAATTAACAAGAAATGCAACAAAAATCTGATCGAAAATGGACGTACACAATTAAACGAATATTAACAAAAATAAATATAACTGACATTTGACATAACTAGTGACAGAATAACAGAAATTAAATGGTCACTTGCCAAGAGTTCCTAGAATTATTGGCCACCGATATGTTGAGTATTCAGCTAAAAAGTCATTTTAAATGTCAAAATATACGCTTCGGGGGTGTATTCCGAGGGGTGAACCACTATGCCAAAAATGTGACAGTATTTCGCAAATAGTGTAATTTCGCGTGATTGCGCATGATTTCGCGTGATTTCGCAAGATTTCGCGTAATTTCCCGTGTTTCGCGCGACTTTAGTCCCGGAAAATTTAACTAAGTATTTTGCTAATTATTGTGCATGATTGCGCAAGATTTCGCATGATTTCACGGGATTTCGCGTGATCTCCCGTGATTTCGCAAATTTGTTACAGTATTTCGCAAAAAATGCCAAAAATGTGACAGTATTTCGCAAATAGTGTAATTTCGCAAGATTGCGCATGATTTCGCGTGATAGCGCATGATTTCGCGTAATTTCGCGTGATTTCCCGTGTTTCGTGCGACTTTAGAAAATTTAACTATTTTGCTAATTATTGTGCATGATTGCGCAAGATTTCGCATGATTTCACGGGATTGCGCAAGATTTCCCATGATTTCCCGTAATTTCGCGTGATTTCCCGTGTTTCGCATGATTTCCCGTGATTTCGCTTGATTTCCCGTGATTTCCCGTGTTTCGCGTGATTTTCCGTGATTTCGCGTGATTTCGCAAATTTGTGACAGTATTTCGCATGGTGGTTCACCCCTCGGTGTATTCATTATTTTAATAAAGCAATATAGATGTTCGCATTGATAAAAAACATGCAAAAATCTTATGTTTTGAATGGTAGACCTTAACTGTAATTCTTGTCTGAAAAAACTACTTTTTGTTGGCCACACTGACCTTAGACTGAACTCCTTTATTGGTTCTGTCACTTTCGGTTAAGCCGTAACAAAAATGGTGTTTTTAATTATTTGAGTGCTTGATACAAAAGGAAAGAATAATGCCCCTCTGGGTTAACCTCAAAAAGAATATGGTCATCAAATTTTGACCAGTGACTTATTTTTAAATTTTACAGTAAATTTCACTAAAAATAAACAAACTAGGTATAACTTAAAAAAACATGTAATGTATGATAGTACCTTTTTATTATCACAATGTTAGATCCAATGTATACGTTTAGGTGCGTCAAGTTGAAATATTGTTAAGAATTTTGTGAAATAAAGTGAAATTATGATTAAAAAAGAAAAGCCTATGATGTCTGTAGCGGCCATTATACAGGGACAGGCAGACCATTGGAGTAGAACGCTGGCTGGTTTTGGAAATTCGCATGTTTCTTTAGGTAGGTAAAATTCAAAAACAAAAACAAAATTGCATTTCTACACATTTCCCATTTCCTGAATATGTTTTTTTCCTTAACCAGTACCCAGACAGTGTTGGACTCATCCCCACGGGAATGCCTACCAACCAAACCCACTTCAAATTTGCCGTTACTCCCGCCTTGGAATCACTACCCTAGCATACTTCAAGATGGGCGGCGGTCCCTCACACACTCTCCGTCATCTTCTCCCTTCTATCATTCCTACCTCTCACATGCCATGTCGAGTCCTTAACTTTCCCTAATCATACTCTCTACTACGCCTCTGATCTCCTTTCATTCCTCCTCGCCCCTCAATATAATCTCCACCATATTTCCCAATAGGTTCACTGCCTCTCCCAGTTTATTTTCCAACTCCTTAAAAACTTCCTCGTTCTTCCAACATCTAAACACATTATCCTCCACTTCACATCTCTCGCACACTCCAGTTTCTCTTTTCCAAACCCACTCTCGACCCATGCCCTGTGAGCACCTGAGGGGTGAACCACTATGCCAAAAATGTGACAGTATTTCGCAAGATTTCGCGTGATTTCGCGTAATTTAGCGTGATTTCCCCCGTGTTTCGCGCGACTTTAGTACCGGAAAATTTCACTATTTTGCTAATTGTTATGCATGTTTGCGCAAGATTTCGCACGATTTCACGGGATTGCGCAAGATTTCCCACGATTTCGCTTGATTTCGCGTGATTTCCCGTGTTTCGCGCGACTTTAGTACTGGAAAATTTAACTATTTTGCTAATTATTGTGCATGATTGCGCAAGATTTCGCATGATTTCACTTGATTTCGCGTGATTTCCCGTAATTTCGCGCGATTTCCCGTGATTTCGCAAATTTGTGACAGTATTTCGCAGGGTGGTTCACCCAGGGGTGAACAAGTATGCCAAAAATGTGACAGTATTTCGCAAATAGTGTAATCTCGCAAGATTTCGCGTGATTTCCCGTGTTTCGCGCGACTTTAGTACCGGAAAATTTAACTATTTTGCTAATTATTGTGTATGATTGCGCAAGATTTCGCGTGATTTCCCGTAACTTCGCGCGATTTCGCGTGATTTCGCAAATTTGTGACAGTATTTCGCAGGGTGGTTCACCCAGGGGTGAACAAGTATGCCAAAAATGTGACAGTATTTCGCAAATAGTGTAATCTCGCAAGATTTCGCGTGATTTCCCGTGTTTCGCGCGACTTTAGTACCGGAAAATTTAACTATTTTGCTAATTATTGTGTATGATTGCGCAAGATTTCGCGTGATTTCCCGTAACTTCGCGCGATTTCGCGTGATTTCGCAAATTTGTGACAGTATTTCGCAGGGTGGTTCACCCAGGGGTGAACAAGTATGCCAAAAATGTGACAGTATTTCGCAAATAGTGTAATCTCGCAAGATTTCGCGTGATTTCCCGTGTTTCGCGCGACTTTAGTACCGGAAAATTTAACTATTTTGCTAATTATTGTGTATGATTGCGCAAGATTTCGCGTGATTTCCCGTAACTTCGCGCGATTTCGCGTGATTTCGCAAATTTGTGACAGTATTTCGCAGGGTGGTTCACCCAGGGGTGAACAAGTATGCCAAAAATGTGACAGTATTTCGCAAATAGTGTAATCTCGCAAGATTTCGCGTGATTTCCCGTGTTTCGCGCGACTTTAGTACCGGAAAATTTAACTATTTTGCTAATTATTGTGTATGATTGCGCAAGATTTCGCGTGATTTCCCGTAACTTCGCGCGATTTCGCGTGATTTCGCAAATTTGTGACAGTATTTCGCAGGGTGGTTCACCCAGGGGTGAACAAGTATGTCAAAAATGTGACAGTATTTCGCAAATAGTGTAATTTCGCAAGATTTCGCGTAATTAAGCGTGATTCCCCCCGTGTTTCGCACGACTTTAGTACCGGAAAATTTCACTATTTTGCTAATTATTGTGCATGATTGCGCAAGATTTCCCAAGATTTCGCTTGATTTCCCATAATTTCGCGTGATTTCCCGTGTTTTGCGCGATTTCCCGTGATTTCGCAAATTTGTGACAGTATTTCGCGGGGTGGTTCACCCCTCGTGAGCACCTGCGTCAAGAAGTAGTTCACCTCCCCGAATTTCCGGTCCACCCAATTTCTCCTGCTCCCAATCGCTCCTTTTAGCGCGCCCTCATACTCATTCCATACTCCATTTCCTCATTCATCCATTCCTGTACTTCATCTCTGGTCGCACGCCTCCAGCGTTTCTGTCTGACTCTAGCCGTCCAATGGATAGAATCTTGACAGCCCCCGCAGCTACCAGTCCACCCACTGTCCTGCTTGCGCCAACCTCAGGAGCATCCCTGTCTGCACCCGCAGAAGTGGTCTAACCCTCGCATTCACCCCTGCTTTTTCACCCCACACTTCCGAGCCATACAGCATTATCTGCTCTACCGTCCTACCAATTACCCTCCTCTTCCACTCTCCTGGTTCTTTCACATTACCCATTAATCTTCCCAGCCATTGAATATGTTTAGCTTGTAACATTTAAGTATCCTATATTTGACCGAACTATAACAGAATGAAATGAAGGACGTTGATGATTTTATCTAAAAATTATTTAATAGATACTTGCGAGTCTTCAAGGTAAACTGGATACGTTTATAATAGCTGTATTCTTTTTACCACGTTTACCTGAGATTAACTGAGTCACTCAGTTAGTCTCAGTAAATTAGTAAAAAGTATATGTTCTTTCAATATGGCTCGAGTTGAGTACAAAGTGAGACTAACTAAGAAAATTTCTTCCCCCCTTACCCCAATTGAGTTAGCTTTTTATAGAACTTAGAAGTGAGCATGAAGTGAGTTGAAAACTTTTTGCGATCTGTACCGGATATTTGCTGATGTCTCATGTCACATCTATCTTAAAAGTGTGGTTAATGTTCTTTTAAATAAGAATTGCTTTAAGAAGTGGCATTTATGGTACTTTCAGTGCCTGTTGAAAAAAAATTTGTGTATAAACTAAATTTTTGTGGTATAATCCGAGGTATAAACCATAGAGAAATATAATATATTAGAGGTTATGTTATAATTGTGATCTGTGACTGTCATGCATTCTTTTTAGATATAAATTTGTCTCAATTTATCTTACTTCATCTCAGCTCACTTTGTCTTAATTATTCTTACAAGTGAGACAGTCGACTGGTAAAAAGAATACAGCTAATGTCTACTACTAGTTTTGAAATTACTTTTCGTTGGTTCCGCACTCAAAATATTTGCTATATAGATAACCTTGGATATGTATTAAATTATTATTTTAATGATAAATTATTTTATGAATTTATTATTGATGCTTCCGGAATTTACGAATCAATGTTTGTTTTTTATTTCGTATCCTGTGATAAATATAAAAATTTTAAAAACAAGTTTGATTATTATTGACAGATAGGTAGTTGAAAGCAAAATAATTGACATTTAAAAAGAATACACAATAAGTAAATACAAAAAAGTATTCGACTTATTGTTTACTAACTTTGTAAAGAGTCAATTTCTAAACAAAACTGACTGGGCTGTTGTGAAATCCAGTGCAAAATAAACACGCGCCCGCCATTCAAATATCAAAGATTGCACAAAGTCGCTTGAAGGTCACGATAACAATCGGTTAAGTGCAAGACCGATCGTATTGTAAATCTATTTGGAATCACCTACCTACGTTGTTCCATATATTATTGTATATCTATATATAGTTAAATGTTGTTGTAAGAACAATACAGGGTGTCCCCCGACGGGTTAAAACTATCTGTATAATAATATGGCAAAATACTTATATACTTATAAGCTAAATGTTTTGAAAATTGAAAAAGCGAAACCACCGGGGTTCGAACCCGGGACCCCTCAGTTACAAGCCCTTACGCTAAGCCCTGCGCTACGGCGGTTCCTACATATCAATAGAGCAGACTTCCGGTGTCTATTCACTAACAGTGAGAGTTCCTAAGAGAATAAACACTTATAAAGTGCGCATGCGAGCTCTCTCGAGATTGCAAATTATGATATAGCCCGCATGCGCACTTTATAAGTGTGTACTCTCGTAGGAGCTCTCACTGTTGATGAATTGACCCCCAGAAGTCGAATACAGTTATGGGAGAACTGTTGCCATGGAAACAATTGTTGTGATTAGTAGTAAACAAAAACCCAATCATGCTATGTAATGAAGAGTTTGAGAATGCAAAAGATAATGAAAGCTTTAAAAACTTGTAACACTCGTTCTCTCCTCAAGAGACAGATCCCGGCTAGAGACTCTCTCAAGGGTGGATCGACTCCATGTTGATGCCACACTTGATATGCCAGAGGGTTGACAGACTATAAGAGTTTAGGGCGCCACTACCTTTTTAGACGTCGACGAAAAAAGATAATTTAATGTTAAGAAAAAAAAACTAAGGTGAAAAAGGTAGAAACACCTTGTAGAATTTACTTTAAGTTAAAAAGTTAAAGTTAAAAAAAAATAAATAAGTTACAAACTTACATAAACCCGGACACAGTCCCTACAGCTCTTACAGCCGGGTATAGAAGAAATAAAAAAAAAGAAGTTTAAATATTAAATTTATTCCGCCTCAGGAAGTAACAAAGGAAAGAAAAGTGAAAAAACCTGTACTTCTTTAAGGTACTTAGCTTTTGTCCTGAAGTTGCAGTGGAGAGGTCCTGAAGTTGAAGCGGAAAGGTCCTGAAGTTGAAGTTGAAGTGGAAAGGTCCTGAAGTTGAAGTTGAAAGGTTCTGAAGTTGTAGTTGGAAGGTTCTGAAGTTGAAGTTGAAAGGTTCTGAAGTTGTAGTTGAAAGGTTCTGAAGTTGAAGTATAACTGGCGGTAACGGTATTCTGGCGGTAACCTGGCAGTAACGGTATTTTGCAGGTAACCTGGCAGTGGTAACCTGGCAGCTGTGCTTACCACAGCAATTTAAGGTAAAACAATTAAATTTAAGAGACGGTAGAAAGATACGTCCCTGCTACTCAAGGGTCGGTAACGGAAAAAAGTGAAAACCACCTCCTAGAATCGAGCGTTGACATCATATGTCAATTGTCGTAACGGTCAACGATGAGAAAAATTTAGATCACAGAACTATATTGGAAGTGGTTACTATGACGGCAAGCGGTAAAATCGAAATTATTTCGTCAAATCGAAACAGGTCGATAGACATGTTACAAACTTCATTAGAATGGACAGGCCAACGTTTATCAAGTTGTTAATGATTGAACAAGATATCACATAGACAGTCTACGCTGATGATCTACTATATCTGCAAAACAACGGCTGATCATCACCCTCAGATTTTTGGCAACAGGAGAATCATTTCAAAGCTTGCAGTACACCTTCCGTATAGGAAAATCAACCATTTCCTCCATTATACCTGAAGTGTGTACAGCAATTTACAATATCCTTAAAATTATTTAAAAGTACCTAGTACCTGAGCAGAATGGCTGAATATAGCAGAGGAATTTTATAAACAATAGAATTTTCCAAACACAGTAGATGTAATGAATGGCAAATATATTGTGTTTAGGTTTAGAGCTCCTTCTGGGGCAGGTTCTGCTTATTATAACTACAAACAACAAAATAGCATTGTTTTACTGGCAGTGGCTGATGCAAGCTATAAATTTACATACATTGATTGTGGAACTAATGGTAGGGTGTATCAGATGGTGGTGTTTTTCAGAGAAGTACATAGGCTGCTGCCATAAGAAATAACAGCTTGAATTTTCCAGACGAAGAAAACCAGTTCCATTCATATTTGTATCCGATGCAGCTTTTCCCATGCAGCAAAATATAATGAAACCCTTTCCATTCAAAAATACGAATTTTTAATTACAGACTGAGTAGGGACCGAAGAGTTGTGGAAAATGCATTTGGCATTCTTTCAGATAGATGGAGGGCTCTACTCACTCCTATTAATTTAAATATTGACAAAGTGCAGCTTATTCGTGAAACGTGCTGTGTTTTGCACAACTTTTTGTTAACAGAATGTCCAACAGTATCTATGCCAGATCCAAATGATGAAGAAGGTTCTATTAAGTTTTGTTTTTGGCCTGTCTCAGCAAGGTGGTAACAGACCAAGAGAGGAAGCTTTGAATATTCGGAATGAATAAACGAAGGTGCAGTGCCTTGGCAAAATAATTATGCCTGAGTTGTACTTATTTAAATTATATTTTTAGTCATTTGTTTTTTATTTTTATAGACAGTATTGTTAATAGAAGGGTTTGAAACATGAAAATTAATGAAAATACAGTAGGTTACTATTTATGTCTATTTTTTTTAGTTTTTATGACACTTTATCTCTACTACTAAGTTTATCATATAGCTATTTATAATAAACAAGAATGAAACTTACTTATTAAAATTGACAACGCAGAAAAAAAAATACATAGTGAACCCAACTACATTAAAGATGACAACACTTCTCTTTTTGCCCTTCTAATTTCCTCTTCATCTCCAATTTTTCTCAATTGTGTAGACATTAAGCTAAAAATAAATGTAATTAGTAGAAAATAATCAATTA
>CAJUYI010004648.1:0-17847 GCA_910591695.1 Galerucella pusilla
TGTGGAGTCATTTAGAAACAGTTAGTTTCATTTAAAACCATATTTGGTATTGGATTTCTTTTAAGGGGATGGGAGAATGTAATGATTATATTTCCTCCCCCTTTTTCTCACATTTACTCACATTTACCAAAACGATATGATCATTGTGAATTCAATGTACATTTCCCTACTTTGAAATTGCAACGAGGAGGCAAATGTGCATGTGCATTTACCGGATAATGTGTACATTAATATCTACTTTTACCGTAACAGATACACTTCAAACTACCGAAACGTTTGCCAAAAAGTGTGTAGGTTTAGTGTAACGTGTTAAATATCGCTAACATTTAACTCAGTTATGCTACATCCTAAAAAGTTTCGAACCTTTTTTAGCAAGCCGAAAGTTTACCAGATAAAACGATAGACTTTTCGGAATTAGTTAATCAAAATCTGGACATTCCCGATATTCAACCTGGAAACGTGAACGACATAGCAATCATGCCATATTCCAGTGGCACAACCGGCTTACCTAAGGGAGTTCTTCTCAGTCATAGAAATCTTACTGCGAACATTCTACAGTTGACCCATCCAGATTTGAGTACCTACATTGCACCTTCAGGTTAGTCTGTATTCACTTAATTATTTCTATGTAATGTTGGACTTATTTTCTCCAGAAACTTATCAAGACGTGATACCAGCTGTATTACCAATGTACCATATTTATGGGATGATGGTAAGCCTTGTGTTTTTACATGAAGGAAGTAAATGTATTGCTTTAGAAAAATTTACTCCTGAATCGTACATCGACGTATTGAAAAACAACCCAATCAGTTTAATCTACGCAGCACCGCCTTTAGGTAAAATAATTATTGTTTACTTTTTTGGAATTTTTAATATTTTGGTAATTAATCTGAATAAATTTTGTATTACTAGATTTTTCTTTATCTTAAAATTGAATTATCACAAAAATTATTCAGTTTGGAAATATCTGAATTTGAAGTATAGTAAAGTAACTTTCATTTACTGATTTGAAATGCAGGGTGATCCATTTGAAAATAATGTGAAACCAATGTATTTGAGCTTGATTCCGCCCTGTATACGGTTTCTTTGATATGAAAGCAGATCTAGTGAATTTTCATACTAGAAGACCATCACAGACGTATGTTTGTAAAAAATTAACTCCAAATTGTGTAGTTTGAAGTATAAGCCGTGTTGAACTGTGTTGAGCAAGTGGTCAGAATATTTTAAATACATCGTATAACCTACTACAGCCCTATATCATTACATTAGAGAAGTGAAGCAAAATTCAAATTTTAATTAAAATACAGAGTAACCTAACTTTAATCTGGCACGGTCTTCTGAATCACCCTGTACGATTGCGACTAATTTTAAAATACATGTCTTAAGGTTGGTTACAATCGTAAAAAATTTCATTCGAATATCTTCGAGGGTTTACAAGATATTCTATTTTATCGCACTAATGAATCACCCTGTATTTAGGACAGAAAGGACGATATTGTGGAAACTTTACAATGATACAAAATACATATACAAGTACACAAGTATTTCGGGCTTAACAATTTTTCCCTATTTACAGTTTTATTCCTTGCTGCTCATCCAGAGGTCAAGGCGGAGTACTTTAATAACCTCAACGCTCTTTTTTCTGGTGCTGCACCATTAGGACTTTTGGACGAAAAAAGGTTTCTTCAGAAAACCAAAAGAGATGTTATGATCATTCAAGGTAGGTGTGAAAATTGAATTTCCAAGTTATTAAAATAATTGTGAACTATTCTCAATTGTATAAAAATTATTGTAAATATGAGTTAAGTTGAAAATTTTTTGACAGTTTGAAGAACCAATCAAATTTCCTCACTGATAACAGACCATGGGCGTTGCTATGGATACATATTGATTTATTTCGATTTTGAAGTTTCAAATATTTAATATATCGAAATGTCACATTTAACTTTTCTAATTGTTCCTTTGTTAATTGCAAGCAACAAGCTTTCGAAATCTGTCATAAAATTTTTTCGAACAATTATCAATGTCCTTGGGTTATTACTACTGAAAATTAACCTAACCGAGCACCAAAATTATTGTGCGAGGCTCATATAAATGTCTTCAACACCATGTTGTATATACAATTTCTTCCACTACTAGCCAAATTTAAGACAAAAATTGAAAATAATGCACAAACGCACCCCGTCGTCTGACTGACAAGTGTACTGTCAGTTTTCGGTATATTATGAACGTACTCGTTATGTCATCAGTCATTTTTGGCTGAGCGCTAATTTTAAACTAATGGCATTTTTATTCGAATAATTTTATCTTGATAGGTAATTTCAAGCAGCAAATAATCTTCTGGGTATACAAAATCATGTTGCACAAGCTTTTATTAAACTACTATCTCTGGATTCTCAAAATATTTGAATGTGTCCATTGTCCATTATTGACCTAGGTTAATAATAAAAAATTATTAGCCGCTAATAGGGAAATTCAATTTCTCAATTAGCTAGAAGAAGCAATAATTGTCATCTTCACAGGTAGTAGTTGAAAAAATTAAATTATATTATTTTTTGCAGGCTATGGACTAACAGAATCATCCCCTGGAGTATCGTTTACTCCGAAAACTTTTAAAAGAACTGAAAAAAATGCAGGAAACGTTGGTAGACCAGTTCCTAATACATTAGTTAAAATAATCAATCCAGAAGACCCAGAAGGTGAATATAGTTTTACCTAAAAGCAAAATATTACTTTGAGTTTTCAGGAAAACCTTTGGGCGTGAATCAACAGGGAGAAGTACTGGTAAAAGGTCCCCAAGTTATGAAAAGCTACTATAACCGACCAGAAGAGACCAAAAATGTTTTTTTAAATGGTTGGCTGCGGACGGGTGATATAGGTTATTTTAATGAAGAAAAATTGTTTTTCATTACCGACAGATTGAAAGAATTAATTAAAGTGAGTTTCTTTTACTCATCCATTCGTTGTTCTCAACAGACACGTAAACTATAGTTTAGTAGCCCATGTTAGGAATTTATGAAAAGCTGCTGGGACATATGTGTCTCTACATGAGCGAAAGGGTTGAGGAGTGAATTTATTTGCAAAAATACCCTTCTAGCATAGACGAATAATAGTAATTACTTTATGATGTGTGTGAGATACAATTTTTTGAAAGGGTTTTAATTTGTGAAAATTCCCATTTACCATACGATACAATTTTTAAAAGATGTCGATTTATTTGTGTTTTCACTTCAGTCGGTAGTCCCCGTGCCTGTTTATTTCTTTTTTTTATTGAATTGTGGCTGCAATGTGATTAGACAAGACAAATAAGGGGAAAAAGATGAAGTGATTCTCGCAAATTCTGAAAATATGAAAAATTCTCTCTCTGGTTTATTTAGTCAAGGCTAACACGCTAATCTTTTTTTCAACTGAATTGTGGATGGAAAATGGGAAGAGCAGTTGAAAGAATCAGTTTGAACTGGGAGTCTTAAGAAATTATCCCATTATAGTTTAATACATAAAAACTAAAAAACCATTTATAAGTATGTATAAGAGTTGTATGTTTTAGGTAAAAGGATTCCAAGTGGCTCCAGCAGAATTAGAGGAAATTTTAAGAGACCATCCGGACGTAGCTGACGTAGCTGTTGTTGGTATACCTCATCCTATTAATGGAGAAGTTCCTAGAGCTTTTGTCGTCCCCAAAAACCAGAAAGCCACAAATTTCGACGAAATTCAACAATTCGTATCGCAGAAAGTGGCTAAATATAAAAGATTAGAAGGAGGAATAGAAATTGTGAAAAGTATTCCTAGAAATCCCTCAGGGAAGATTTTAAGAAGAAAATTAAAACTTGAATTTTTGGAAAAGCAGAAATGAAATGAAGAATGTTGATGTTATTTTTTTTATATTAGTTAAATGTTTATAAGGTGCAAATGAAGCATGGATCCAAGTATAATAACTTGAAGAAATTTGTTTTTGTTAATAATTTTGATTGATTGTTCAGATCCTGACAATATGGATGCAGAGAGTAGTTAGAATAATTATTATTTTAATATATCTATTGCTTCAATTTCAATTTCAATCTTCATGATATTGAACATTGTGAAAAGTTTACTGTGGCAAAATTGTCACAGCGGAGGTTCAAGGGAGGTCATGTGTTTTGGCATTTCTAGTGTTTTTCTAGTCTGGATCTGGTCCAAGGGCGTAATGAAGAATTCAGAGCAGCCTTTCTGAATAACAAGATCTATAAAAATGTGTTTCAGCTAATTGCGTTTATCAGCAAAGTTTATAAAATATCGTCTTTTTAATCTTAAAGATATTTACTTGGTTCCATATTTTATCCCACCCCCATAGGTAAATAAAATGTTTTGGTTACCGAGAAATAAATTAAGAGGAAAGTATTTCATTGAATATATTTTTTTTCTATAAAAGACTTTGTTAAATGTTATCAAAAAACTATTACAAGTTATAGATGCTCCGACAGATTCGAACTATACTGAACTATACTAAACTATACTATACGTTGTGCATGAAGGGCACGTATACATTAGACTGAGACAGTGTGAGTTAATATATATAAAAGAAGGGGAACTGAGTTACTATAGACGTCTCACTCGCTCTGAATCACATTCATAGTGCTCTCGCACTCATACTCCCGGCTGATAAATTTTATGTTTATGTTCGGTCATTACAATTGGTCTGACTAACGAATTATAACTTAGTAATGGATGCCTTGATAATAATAACATATTTGACAGTCAGACATTTGAAAATAAATGAAGTTTATCCATTTATTGTGGAGATTTAAGGCGTCTGACAAAAGTTTTGGTCCATGGAAAGTGTCTGACACTCATAATACTACTTTAGAATATTATTCTACAAAACATTTATATGAAAATTAGACATACAAATTTAAGTTGAGTAACCCTTATTTTTAGTTACCTTTCTCACCTGATACCTTCCAAGGTGCCTTCAGGCTAGCTCCACAAACACGCAGGTATTCAAAGCACACGAGATGCTACTGAGAACCTAACATTTCATCTATTTGGAAATAAGTTATGTCTTATCGCTCTGGGATCTTGGAATATAATGCTTACTGCGCTACCTTTGCTGCAGGCAGCCAATGATGCAATTGAACCCAAGTTTGTGTTCAATACAAATAAAACAGAACATAGGGTCAGATGCTGCAAATGCAATACGCATATCATTGTCTGTAATATAGACAATGCGCCTATATTCAGATGGCTCAGAAATGAAAGAATGCTCAGGTTTTGGAATTTTCTCCGGAGCACTGAGCCTAAGGATTGAGTGGGGAATGGGAAACAATACCAGCGGGGTTCGAATATAACTAGCTGGTATCTCAATTGCCACAAAAGAACTAACCAGGATAGGAATTTCTGGCAAAAACATAGCAATCTGCACTGATAGTAAACAAGCCCTATTAGTCTTGAGCAGACAACGTGTTAAATCGGGGCTAGTACTAGAGTGTCACCAAGCTTTAGCTAACGCCTCGGCAGATAACAAAATTATCCTGAGGTGGGTTGAAGGGCACGACAGGAGTAAAGGTATCAATAGACTCTTGTGAGTCGCAGTGGAGGGCCTTATAGACCCACTCACCACAAACCTAAAGGTAATCGCATTGCCGATTCTTTAGCCAGGGAAATTTTAGGACCCAGTGACATCTACGGCCTGACGACTTCGACAATTGCAGAACTAGCCAAACGTTACACCCATGCTCAATCTCTTAGGAGATGGGATGGAATCAAAGGATGCAGTCTTGCTAGAATTATCCTGGGAAGCTGGCGCCGAAGAAATATTTGGCAATGACCAGGAAAAACTTACGTTTAACAGTAGGATTCCAGGTTGGCCACTGTCAACTAAGGAAACACCTAGTGGACACACTTCTGTGCAGGATGTGTGAACAGGAAGATGAAAATGTCAGGCATGTCAGGAGTTATCGTCAATAAGAGAGTGTGTGTTCGGTGAGTCTTGGCTACACCTGGGAAGAACAGGACGGACGATGACCAAGGAGGACAACTTCTAATTCTACTGTTTGATACAGGTTATTTCAGGTATATTTATTAATTTTTTCTTAATTGGGATTTTCCATTTCGCCTTAATATTCAACCAAGTGTATTATATCAAATTTGTTATCATTAAATGTTGTTTCTGTAAATTGTAAATTGTTTCATAGGAATATATAAATTGACTAATAAGAAAAATAGGGTCGAAATGGATTGGTTACCTCAATCAATAATAGAGGTTTTATACAAAGTATCGTCAAGAAGAGAGTGTGTGTTCGGTGAGTCTTGGCCTACCCTACACCTGCCGATATACAGGAGATGTATTCTAGTGACCTGTCCCCCTTCCTGGGAAGGACAGGATGAACGATGACCTAGGAGGAGGAGATTTCCTCGGGAGGATGTAGATTGGGTCACTTGTGGCCTAAGTGCTGTGAGCCTACATTCACCCTCCCTACTTTACAGATACAGATGTTATTTTATCCTTAAAATGCATAAATATGATTATTTGGAAATTGCAGCAATTCTTTGATGCACCGAAAGAAACGCTGTCAATTTATTTAAAATTAACCTCAAAATTACCTAGCTTCTGTCATCGTACCACAGCGCAGCCTCAAAAGATGAAATTGGGTAACTCTGGGGTTACATCCGCGATCAACGTCATGCGGAAGGGTCGTCCTATGAACAATCTTTCAACTCCTCACGGAAATCCTTGCGTTACGTTACGTTTCGGAATCTATAAATTACTATACTAGCGTTGCGTTAGTCTCGAATTACCCTTGAACGTAATTACTCTCCGCCATCCCATAACCACTTTTCAGACATTTTTCTCGAGATCCCTTCAATCGGTTTATTTGCTGCACCCTCTATAATATTATCATTATTGTTTCGAGCACTTAACCTTGATGTTACAAGTATATAATTAAGATAAGGTATACATCAAAGCTACGACGTATTGAAAAAAATAAAATAATGTTTATATATCATCCATCTTGTGAACATCAACAAGTTTGAAATATACTGTTCAATATGTACGTGTTTAGACGAACATTTTTAAGTAAAACCGTTACAAAATTGAAAAATAAAAGTTTATTTTCAAGAAGTATTACTACAGAAACAAATGAAAATATTTTAAGAAGCGAAGTGGACGATATAGTTTTACCAAATGTTACTATACCGGAAATGTTGTATGAAAAAACTAGTTTGTACAATAATTATACCGCAACTGTAAGTACTTATATTAATTTTACTGAATAAGGTGAGTTTCACATTATCATTTTTTTAAAGGACCGTTGAAATTACCGTATGATCGTTGTTCATACGTTTTCGGAGAATTTGTTGGGTCTTGTTGAACAATAGAGGAGTTCAGTTTAAGATCAGTGTGGCCAACAAAAAGTAGTTTTTATGATAATAATGACAGTTAATGCCTACCATTATACGATTTTTGCAGTTTTTTATCACTGCGAACATCTAAATTGCTTTTTTGAAGCAATGTGTATACCCTCGGAGAGCGTGAATCTTGAAATTTAAAATAATGTTTTAGCTGTATTCTCAACGCATCGGTGCGGCCAATAGTTCTAGGAACTTTTAGCAAGTCAACATATTTCTTTTATGTTATTCTGTCACTAGTAGGAAACTTTACAGCTTTTAATATTAAGTTTTCAAATTTCACTAGTTTATGTAATCGTTCCAAATATAAGAAGGGTAGAAGAGGACTTTTAAATTGCACTTTAAAGATGAACAGGTAAGAACTGGCTTGAGCTACATGGGGACAGGTACTGCGCATAAGAAGAGACAGAATAGAGACAGATACTTCACAATTATGTTTTTCTTAAGTTTTTTTCTCATTTTTGGTTAACAGGAAAAGCAATATATCGTTGTTTTCTCACTTTTATTCGCACTCTATATTTTCTGATGAAAAAAGAGCCATTTTTATCCAATCTGTCGGTATAATGTTTTTAAAAATCGATCTGGAATTTACCATTAAGGGCCGGTTTTACAAGAGAGATTTATACTAGGTATAGTTATACTGGGTATAAAGTTATACCAAAATTTATACCTAGAATAGAATTAGTTGGTTTTACGATGCTTTTTTACACCGGTATAGCAAGTCTTACTCCAAGAATTGCTATACCGGTGTAAAAAAGCATCGTAAAACCAACCAGTTTTAAACTAGGTATAAATTCTGGTATAACTTTATACCCAGAATAACTATACCTAATATAAATCTCTCTTGTAAAACCGGCCCTAAGGGTGATTGTCTTGAAAATGTTCCAAAGCTTGTTTGATTCTGGTAGATATAAAAGTAGTAATCGATTAATTTCAAGTAAAAATAAGTAAAATAAGTAAAAATTTTATACTGTTTTTTATTCAAAAAATTTCAATGAGTTTATAGTCATTCCCATGAGATATCTCATCTACGATCGATTCTGGAACGTGAAGCAAAAATATACAATAAATTATTAATATTTGGAAGTAGCTAGGTTTCTAAACTCAGTTAGTTTAGTTTTGAGATCACAGTATCGCAGTGTTTTTTCCAATTTAGGAATTCATCAATAAATAAACCTAAGAATTTCACTGAAGAAGCGTGTTCTATTTGTTCATTATTAAGTTTTATATTAATTTTTTGTATTTGCTTTTGCCTATAGTGAAAATGAACCATTTGAGTTTTTTCTACAATGAGGTGAAGTGAATTTTTACAAAACCAACTGTATAAGCTAGAAAAAAGATTATTACATTCACTTTTAAAAGGACATTGGATATATCCGAAATAAGGACCGACGTATTATCTGCATACAATGTAAAGTGAGTGGTCGAACTTATATTTACAATATAATTTATGTAAAGCAAAAACAAGATAGGTCCCAAAACAGACCCTTGCGGAACACCAATACTATTATTGTTGTATTTGGAAGTAGCTAGAATTATGTGCCCCTTTTGTATGAGAATATATTATGTTTATTCGTCATATTTATGTACTGTTAATGCAATTATATATCCATTTCATATGCTTTATTCATTTAAACACATGAAGGAAACACAGGACGGACCCGTGACACCACCATCATTTCCGTGGAATCAGATTCTATTCCACTGCCATTAAATCATAGATTTCAGAAAATAACATTTTTTAAGTTGTGTGATAGTAGTGAAGTGAATCAATGACAAAGGTAAAGAAATTTGAACATTTGGTTAGGTTAGGTTACGTTAGGGTACAAAAACAATTTCCAAAAAAAGGGTTTGAGCCAGAAACCTACAAATACTAATCGATATTTAACGTAATTTAAAACACAGAAATAAATAAGGCAGACCATTTTCAAGGGGTTAACATTGAACAGAAACACCCCACAAAATAAAGTGTTTTGTTCATTTGAAACGCGGTCTTAATAACATTTGAAAAAATAATTAAATTTCATTGAGTCGACACTAAGTACATATACATAATGTTTTTTCTTAGGTTTCCGCAGCCACTGGCAGAAGTTACACGTTCGAACAAATCAGAGTAAAAAGTCGAAATTTGTCAAAATTTTTGCGATCGAAATTTCATTTAAAAGACGGTGACGTTATTGCTGTACTTGCACCAAACATTCCCGAATTTATTATTTTCTTTTTGGGAGCACTGGAAGCTAGGCTAGTTGTTACAACGATGAATCCCATTTATACTGCTGGTAAGTGGAAAATATATGTACCTATTGAATTTATTTTCATAATAATCAATGGAGGCAATCAAGGTGGCATTAGTTTTATTTCGAAATCGTCTTATTTCTCAAAAATTATAAAATCAATGAATTTTTGCTTCTTGAAAAAAGCCAAATGAATACGAATAAATTTTGGTGTAATAGAGTCATTTTACTCTGCAACTTTTTGTTAATATATCAATAAACGCGCTCTAGCGGCATATCTTAAAACCAGACATATCATAGCTGGATTAGATGGAGCAATTAATACTTTTTCCAACGAGACCAAGTTTGTTGAAATCCGTTCTGTCGTTTAGGAGTTACAGCATAATAGTTATTTAGGATACAAGTGCGTGGAGTTATACTTTTGCGCACGAGTTGCGAAAATGCAAGGCATGAACATAGTGAGTGCCTTTTTCGCAACGAGAGCGCAAAACTTTTTCACCCACAAGTAACCTACAAAACTTTATCTACGACCACATGAAGAAAAAATAAAAAAATGTCATTACTGTCGAGAGATCAATTAGTTCATCTTTTATCTCGAGACAGGAATGAAGCTTAATAACGAGATTTGTATACTATTTTATTTACAACAATCATATCCCGATCAAAATTAATAAGGGACATGCCACAAGACGGTATGATGAAAAAATATAACTTTTCAAAGAAATTCGTTACGGAAATGAGCAACAAGAAGGAATGGGATCCAAATACCATTACCAGACTTAGAAAGAATGCCATTCAATGGTACACAGACGGCTCAAAAGCAATAGAAGGAACTGGGATAGGAGTGTTCGGGCCAGGAACCAAACACTCTGAAAGCTTGGGAAAAACCCCAAGTATCTTTCAAGCGGAAATCCACGCCATAAGAAAGTGCGCCCAGTTCAATATTGATAAAGGATACAGAAGACAAAGGATTATCATAATGTCGGATAGTCAAGCAGCCATTAAGGCACTGAGCTCTTGTGTAATCAGTTCCAAAATGGTGTGGGAATGCCTAGACAAACTCAATGAACTGGGCGAGAACAGCATAGTCACCTTTTACTATGGATTCCAGGACACACTGGAATAGAAGGAAATGAAATAGCAGATGGAGGAGCAGAGGGGGACTGAAATACCTTTCTGGGGGCCCGAACCCTTTTGCGGAATCAGCCCCAATGTAATATTGGAAGAAATAAGTAAAGCCGAGAAAAAGAGAAGATCTGACCATTGGAAAGATCTAGTAGGACTTATACAATCAAAGACTCTTCTGGGTGACTACAACCTGTTGAGATCAAAAGAATGCATAAGTCAAAGTAAAACTGCGCTAAGAGTTTTGACAGGGAAATAGTGGAGGAAGAAGAATGCAGATTTTGTGGAATGGAAGAAGAAACCTCCATCCACATACTTTCCAACTGCACAGCACTCCAGAATCCTAGAGCACAGCACCTGGGAGATTACTGGATAGAAGAGGAACATTTGCCTAAGTTGAAGCCTGCAGACATCCTAAAATTCCTCCGGGAAACAGGACTAAAGGAACTACTAGTTTCTGAGACTCACCTCAGAAACTGAGTAGAAGTAAGGGGGCACAATAGATCTTTTAGGTCTCAGTGAATGTCACCCCAAAATTCACACATACATACATACATTCGTTCTGAACACACCTAAAATATTACATTTGACAACTACTGTCACCAATATAAATAAATGTCAGATAAAGTCGGATGGATATTAAGTTCGCGAATAATAAATCAAGAAAAATGTCCTTCAATGAAGAATTGATGGATTGTATCCCTCCAGAAATAGTATTACAATATTTATCAATGTGTTATACTTTTAAATATGAAAAATATTCATCTAAAATAGATTAACGATCACATTATTTTAGAGGTTGGGAAGTGAAAGCGGGAAGTGATCGATGAGGGTGGAGGGTCAGGGCAGGAAGTATAAAGGTGTGTAATATGACACTTTCTAACCATCAATGACGTTAGTAATGACAGCATTACATATATAGTGAATAAAATTGTGTACGTACCTCAAACGCACTCGAAGTCCGTTGCAATAACCTGGGTACCAGGACATGAGAGCCACAAGGAAAATGAAAATGCAGATAAAATGTACAAACAATGCTCATGGATGTTATTCCTTGGACGGGAACACCATTTTGAAACATGGCAAAAATCAGCATTAAAAATGAGTGGTACAGAAATAGTTCATTACAGGTCAGAAGAATACTCTTAAGAATCCAAGATCAGCTAGGTCTGACGGAATGAATGTTGGCAAAGTACACAAAAAAATGATTGTAAAGTTACTTCCTTGTGGTATTAACAGGGGACTCTTTGTATTTTTATATTAAAATTTATTGGTTTGAAAACTTCCTTTATAGTATTCTCAATAAAAATATTGTTATTTCAGATGAAATTGCGAAACAAATCGAAGATTCATCCCCTAAATTAATCTTCACCCAAGCACCTTTAATAACCACATTGAGGTCTGCTCTAAATATAAGCAAAAAGCAGCTCCCGATTATTGTCGTTAAAGAGACGGTGAGTATGTTCAATTAATCAGTGGTAATAATGTTTAGTTCATATATAAAATAGAATTGAAATTGATTTTTAATGAGGGGATTCATTTGGGATGAATGCATCATATGAAAATAGTGGAAACTTATACTGAATTACCATCTAACCTTAATCTGATGACACAGAACTACTAAATAATTTGAAAATTGCGATGTTGTCAAGAATAATATTTTCAGGTGCTTTTTCTTACAATTGCGAACGATATCAAGTATAGAGACCCAGACCCTAATATTGTGTCCTTTTTAAGGAATTTGCTCGAGCAAATCAGCTGTTCTGTTCACCTATATGCTTTTGCATGTTCTTTTATAGCGATCGCTTTGAAAAGAGCTGAACTATCGCTTACCTCTCGCCCCCATCTTTAGATTAAGCTCGGTTCTCGGTTCCCATTACTTGCTCCGCTCAGTTGATCATAACCTCAAACTATAACGAAAACGAACAAAATTTGAATTTATTTTGGAATGCATTTAATTTAACATTTATGAGGACTTATATGCTAATCCTATGTATTAGTTCAGAAGACAAAAAAAGCAGAAACGGGTAAAAAGAACATAACGATATCCTCAAGCACTTGCGCTAAAATTTTATGACGCACTTTCCTCTTTCCTTCACTTATCATTTTTGCGCATTCTTTTTAGTATTTTCTATTCACTTTGGTCACCCGCTCAGGTTGAAAATTATCTCAACAGAGCTGAACGAATGATGTAATGAATGATGTAAAAAGAATACAACAAATGCACGCTTCTATCTTTGTTACAGAAAATCCAAATTTAAAGTGTACCGAAACCGAATATTTCTTGCATAGTAAAAAATTATATAAAACTGAAATTTAAATTTTTTTCTAGCAAGCCGAAAGTTTACCAGAACAAACGATAGACTTTTCAGAATTAGTCAGTCAGAATCTAGACATTCCCGATATCCAGCCAGGAAACGCCAACGACATAGCAATCATGCCATATTCCAGTGGCACAACGGGTTTGCCAAAAGGAGTTCTCCTTAATCATAGAAATATCACTGCAAACATTTTACAGATGACTCATGAAGATCTCTCCTGCTATTCTGCCCCTTCAGGTTAGTTGGTGTTTTCAAAACATTAATTTTTGTTATATTGGTCTATTTAATTTAACGCCAAAATTTCAGACGCTTTATTAAATTATGTATAGAGTGAAAGTTTTGATTAAAAGCTCTAAATCTAAATATATATTATGCAAAAAATACCAATAAGCTTGATCATTCACTTAGTATTTTAAAGTTTATTTATGTTTCAGATAATTTTCAAGACATAATACCAACTGTATTACCAATGTATCACATTTATGGTTTACTATTCAACTTTGTATTTTTACACGAAGGCAGTAAAACGATAGTTTTGGAAAAGTTCACTCCCGAATCGTTCATTGGAGCATTGAAAAACAACCCAATCAGTTTGATATTTGCTGTACCACCTTTGGGTAAGCTTTGAACTATATCAATATTATTGACACCGTACGAGAGCTGCAAGAAATTACATGAAAGATTCAGTCTCAAAGCTGATTGGCAACTTAAAAAGAATTGGGCTGGATAATGTGATTACATAGTTGAATTTCATTTGGCTAATAGGTATAAGTGAGGTTAGTTATTGGTTCTAGATGTTGTCAGTTGGTCGGGAAGCGATTGTGTTGAATTAAGATGAAACCTATTGATTGTCATTTCCATTATTTATTTAGGTTATTTGTATTGTTATTTACTATTTTTGATTTCTTATTTCCTGATAATATTATATAAAATAAAAAATCAAGATCCATGGTTCTCATAAATCATATTTAATTCAATACTCGAGCTAATCCTACTACATAGCCTTCATGTCTCTGAGCGACATCACTTAACTGTTCATATCGATGCCAAAAACGTGAAATCACTTTCCAACACAATTCAAAAAGATGTGCAAGACCAGCTTGCGAAGGACCATCATCAATCATATTCTCTTTTGAAAACATATTGATGTCACATGACTACCGATGCTGTCAACAATATTGTAGTATATTGTAGTATAATTTTGGATGTTTCATGTGTTTACACTGGTTTTTCCATAGACTTATAAATACCAGAGACAAAATATTTCATTGATAAAATGCTTTTTAAGGCGATCTATTATTGTTTTAAAAAAAGCTATAAGTGCAAGAAAGAAAGCATAGTCCTTGTCGGGCGCGTGCTCAAAATGACAACAGTGTAATTGGGCTGTTGATTTTCATCACCAGTGGGGTACGGTTCAAAATCTACCATCAATAATTGAATATATTTCGTTTTTTTATTGGATTATGATTGCAGGATGTAATAAGGCAAGGAAAGTGAGAAATATTTTATTGTCATTCAAAATTTAAAAAAACTGTATAGACAAATCGATAAACAAGTTAAAACGTGAAAAAATAACAAAATAAAAGAGTAATATGGGTATATAAATGAATGATGAATTGAAATACTTATATGTATTTATTTATCCAGTTTTAAAATAATACCTAGTACAAGGTACTCTAAACCATATACCAACATTGGTAGTCACAGCTACTTGTTTGGTGACTACTGGTGCTTAAGAAAATTGAATTCATTTCATTAGATATCAGGTCAATCATTCACATTTGGATTGAATAGTTCAAACTTCGCAACTTTTAAACGATATTAACAATATAAATATTCTTACTTTAATATAAATATGAACAAATGAAAAATATATAAAAAGCACACAAAATATGAAAATTTGATAACTTATGATGTACTAGTAGACTGTCCTGTCCGAATGTTAGACTGCCCGCTATTCGTTTGGGTGTCATATTTGATTTCAACAATAATACAAATACTATGTGGTTTTCACAATGAGTCTTACATTTTTCAGATAATGTATTTTGTATACTAATTTGGTAGTGGTTTATTTAATTAACACTAAGAGACACCAAAACCCTTCTTCTACACCTCTGATATTTACAAACACTTAAGCCGCGTTTACACCGGAGTTGGCAACCAATGATTGCCGACCTTTATCGGCAATTTTGAGTTGCACGCATTAAAACAACTGCAACTCGCATTGCCGACCGGTAGTTGCAGACCGATTTTGCGAGTTGGCAACCGAAATTTGGTTTTCCGACCGGAGTCGGTAAAGATCAAAGGCGGTTGCCAACCCCGGTCGGCAATGCGAGTTGCAGCGCCAACTTGAGCTGCGACTTGAGTCTGCAACTAACCCCGCTACTCCTCCCGCCTGTCGGCTCCACGTGGTCGCGCTGCGTCAGTTCCTCAGTTCCAGCGGGTTCCAGTTGGTTGTTGTTTGTGCTAGTGCAATGGAAAATCTGTTAAGTGAAGTGGAGTGGACAAATGATCAGGTCATTACTTCTACCGTCAAAGGATCTGTATCATCTCGATTCAAATCATTTAAAAGATCGCTGCCGCTATACCTTGCTCTTGCCTGCAATGAAGGTCGAACCCAGTATCTTCTTGGTCTTTTACATTTTGATAAAATAACACACGCTGCCGCAGCAAGAATAACCTCTTCAGCACTCGACAATCTACGTACTGTCTGATTTTTTGGTTGCACGTTGCAGGTTGCAGACATAAAAACAAACTATGTGCCCAGGTTGCAAGTACAAGTTGCAAACTTCCATCGGCAACTAGCGTCTGCAATCGAAGTTGGCAATTTTTGGTTGCCAACTCCGGTGTAAACGCGCCTTTATACCACGCCACGCCACTAAAAAGTTAACCTCACCTACCTATGAAAAGTTAAATTTGGGTTTAAATGTTCCACTTTCTTACAGACAACACAAGAATTTACCATGGTTGGCCAAACAAAGTAAAATTTCCACAATAAGTACTAAAAAAACACCTTATAATAGTAAAGTAATCACTAAAAGAGCTATATCACTTCGGCAACATAGCAAAACTACGCGTATACTATTAGTCATTCAATAAAGTACTAAAACATATGGGGTGTTGCCAAAGCGCTGTTTTGTACTTATTGTTCGTTTTTAATTTAGGAATATTTGCAAAGTTTAGTGATTATTTAGTAATGTAAGGATCAATCAATTCAAAATTGAATGGTCTATGGAAGTTTTTATTCAAAATATGCATTATAAAAGCAGTGTTCTCCAGTTCTTTGAATATACCTAAATTATTTCGAAATACTTTCTCGAAATTATGGAGATCTGTCAACGACGCAATCTGGAGGAAGAGAGATAAAATTGAAAGATAGAATGATGATTGATCGCCTCAAAATGTAAACAATGTGGTCTCCTTTATATTATAAGTCTATGGGTTTTTCATATATTTTTTGTTTGTAGTATTATTTCTAACTACTCACCCAGCCGTTAAGCAAGAATACTTCAATAACCTCAAAATTTTGTTTTCTGGTGCTGCGCCACTAGGACTTTTGGACGAAGAAAGGTTTCTGCAAAAAATTAATAGAGATTTATTGGTAGTTCAAGGTTGGTACTAGATAATTTCATAAAGAGAAATAGATTAAAAATTACAAAGATAGTATTATCGTACATTTACTAAAAGGGTTCTGACCATGGAGACTAGGTACTGACGGTGATATTTTAAATATCGAAATAATTATCAAAATAATTTAGAATTTTCATGAATATTTTTTCATTAAGATGGAACTGTTTAGAAATAGTTAGTTTCATTTAAAAAAGTAATATGAGTAGGTACCACATAGTAAGGGTCCACATACAGTAAATTCATCAAAGCTGTAAGGAATTGTGCAGTAGTCCTGATATCATTTGTTGATGATTTTGTTAATCCTTTAGCGGTATAACTTTGTAATTTTTATTTGTACACACTCAACTTTACTAACCATTTGATAAACTTGTAAATTCCAAATCTATTTATTTCTTACCATTATATAATATTATGTATTTTTTTATCTTGCATGTTCTATTTATCGTACAGAAACTGTTATCATATCAACATTGAAGCACTGAGCTCATGTGTAATCAGCTACAAAATGGTGTGGGAATGCCTAGACAAACTCAATGAACTAGGCGAGAACAATATAGTCACCTTACTGTGGATTCCAGGACACACTGAAATATAAGGAAATCGGCAGATGGACTGAAGAAAGGTACTGAAACACCCCTTTTGGGGACCGGAACCCTTTTAAAGTATCAGCTCCAATGTAATAATGGGAGAAATAGGCAAAGCCGGAGAAAAGAGAAGGTCTGACCATTGGAAAGATCTAGTGGCGCTTAGAGAATCAAATATTCTTCTGGGTGGCTACAGCCCGTTGAGTTCAAATGAATACATAAGTCAAAGTAAAGCTGCACTAAGGGTTTTAACAGGGATCCCTACATTCCCTACCCTTGTGCCACTATATATTATTTAAGCCCTCACCTCTTTTCTTGCACTTTTGCATTTGTGGTTGTCCTATTTTGTTCAGATCAGAAATGTCCATAAATTGCCAGAATGGAAGAAATATTTCATATTATTTTGCAGGTTATGGATTAACAGAAGCGTCACCTGGTGTGTCGTTTACACCAAAAACTTTAAAAAGATCAGAAAAAAATGCCGGTAGCGTCGGTAGACCAGTTCCTAACACATTGGTTAAAATAATCAATCCAGAAGACCCAGAAGGTGAATATAGTTTTACCTAA
>CAJUYI010004649.1:0-17049 GCA_910591695.1 Galerucella pusilla
GAGTCTGGACCGATCTCCTATGATTCTACTATCAAATGTAACAAACGTCGTACAGTTTCATATCACGGTTTCAGGGGGTGAAAAATGAAATGTTCAGTTTTCCACTGCGCTTTTCTGCACAAGAGAAAATGTACGCCATAGTGCTGGAACCGATGGTGGCATGATAAACTATCGTTCTGAATGGGTTTGCTGCTGTTTCAAATCACGACACTTTTTTCCCCATGGGCTCATACTCTAATAGCTTTAAGCTTCACATTTCAAAATTATGTATAATGCTACAAGTTGTTTCATAATTAAGTGCCAGATAAAAGTTTTTCAAATGAAACACCCTATCTTTTACCTCAAAGCTGAATTTTGCTCCACTTCCCAATGATAACAATATACAGGGTGTCAATATTAAAACTTACTATTGGATGTACTTCTAAACGAAAAGAGATATGAAAAAATTTAATACTGTTTCCAGGGTAAAGAGGGGGACCGTGCTTCGGAGGGTTGGATGAGGGAGGCTGGAAGTGATTTACCCCTAATCTCTCATACAAGTCTCCGTAGATGGGTTGTCCTACCCGACACAGCGCGTCCCAATGGCTGATAGGGTGTCTCCAGAAGGAGTGGGTGGTCAAGGGACTCGTGCTCTTCGAGCTGTAAGGGCCTCATGACCGACCAATCCTCGGGATAAGCAATAAATAAGGCTCCAGTATGGGAACCCGAATAGTTGCTCGCGGATCAAAGAGAATAGAGTAGTAAACCTCGATAAAAAACCAGCAGCATAGGGGAGGCAGCTATGTTGTGAGATTGTAGGCAGCCGAGGCCACTGCGTCCGGAGGCAACCGTGACAAAAAAGCCTAGAGGAGTAAACCTCGATAAAACAATCCGTAATCTACGTTGTTAGCAACCGTGACAATGGATGTATGGCTGCGCGAAAGTCAGTCAGTAACGGTGCCTCCGGGATACCTGGTGACCTCTCGGAGTACCCAGCCTTACTACCACAAGCGGGGCTCTGTGGTGGTGGACATTGAATTCCCTAGCTACTCGTGGGATGTAGTATTGAGTATGCAAGAAAAGCCGAACAGGAAGCAGTGGAGGAAGAGAGAGAAGAAAATGGATTTTTTGGGAAATCAAGGCTGGTGAAACGAACACCTGATAAGGCGGGAGAGACAAGTGAGTGGAGCGATACTGTGGTGTAAAAGGAAAGAGGTATCACCTCTGGAGAATAAGGAACAGAAGAGGAAATATAAAGAGAAAGGAGGGGAGGAAGTGAGAAGGGAGAAAGAGGAAGATAGGGTGAGTGTAGAGAGATTTAAGGGGATGGTAAGGCGACTGGAGAAAAGGGTGAAAAGGCTGGAAGAACAGAAGTCGATGGGAGAGGGGCGGGTCAGGGAATTAGAGAGGTTGAGGAGATATGAAGGTAGGAAGGGGAGAATGCAAACACGATGGGAGGAGGGGAAGAGAGACTGGGATGGATGGATGGAGATTAGATCTGTCGGATGGAGGTTGATTGTGGGGATGAGAAGGTTTTTGATATGATGAGTCGACTGTTTGAGGAAGCGGGGAGCAAGGTCAGCGTTGGGCTACAAAGGCTTGAGCATGTGGAGATTGAGGTGCTGAGGAAAATGATCGCGTGGTTGAGAGCCGATGGGTCGAAGGTGGCAAAGAAAGGGGTTGAGGTCAGGTGAATTCTGAGGGATGTGGAAAGGGTAACAGGAGTTAGGGCGGTGGAAGCAGGAAGGACAACAAAAACCATTAAGATGTTGGGGATAGACCCGTGGATAGAAAATGAAGTAGTGAGGAAGAAAATAGAGGAATTAATTGGGGAAGGGACAATGGTGATGAAAGTGGTGAGGGAGAAGAACGGCATGAAAATGGCGGTGGTGAGGATGAAATGTGAGAAAGCGGAAGCTTTACTAGGAAAGCGGGAGATTAAGCTGGACTTAAATAGGGTAAATATTATAGAGGGGAGAGAGGAGGGCAGATGATTTGGATGTGGAGTGAAGGGCCACCAGGTAGCGGGATGTAAGGCAAGGAGAGTGGAGAAGATTAGGGAATGCTGGCTATCTAAGACCGTGGGGCACATGGCCAGAGACTGTTGGCAAGCCTTCCTTTGTAGGGTATGTGGGGAAAGGGGACACAAGCCAGGGGAGGCAGATTGTGGTAGGGGACGGAAGGAAGTTGATGTAGACGGATATGGAAAAGATGGGAGGTACCCTCTGGACCCCTCAGAGGGGACGAGTCTGGGCAAGAAGGAGGAAGGAGAAAGCAGACCGCGGAAAGTAAAAATGTTGAGGATGAAGGGTGCTACAGATGAATCTAGTGGAGAGCATAATTGGAAAAGAGAAGGTAGAAGTGATAGAAGGGAGTAGATGACGGAGAGTGTGTGAGGCACCGCCGCTCGCCTTGAAGTATGCTAGGGTAGTGATTCCGAGGCGGGAGTAACGGCGAGTTTGAGGTGGGTTTGGTTGATAGGCATTCCCTTGGAGATGAGTCCAGCACTGTCTGTATGGGTACTCATTAGGACCCATTTGAACGTAAGTTTCCCATCTCGGCTCGAAAAAAAGGCACACCTAGGTGGATTCAGTCGTTTTTTCGAAATAATCCCTATAAATATCTCAAAGTAAAATTTTTATCTAAATACATAATAATAATTTTTACAAATGTTAATATTTATACTCAACTTTCAATTGTTTCGTATTGAATTATCTACGGGAATTTCCTGAATCTATATCTAAATTACCTCTTCAACTTTTTATCTCAATTTTCCCTCATAATTTCACGCCAGCCAGTAAATACTTAGTTTGGGTAATTCCAACATGACAGAAATGATCTTTCAGATAATGTTGACCATGGAGACTAGATAAGGAGCACCAGTGGCGGTCATAGGGGGGGAGCCACGGGAGCCATGCCCCTTCTAGCTCAACCGCATAGTTGTTCATAAATAAAAAGTATCCTTCATTCCATTTTTATTTTACTTTTTCATTATTTTGGTAATGCTGTTCTTATTTATTATGTTGGGGATCTCTTTTACTACGTTTTTTTGCCTTAATGTCTCATTTTCAGTGTTTAGTTACTGCTTACTTTAAGCCCACTTTAAGTTAACGATTTGATCCGTGGCCCCCTTCTCTTAAAGTGTATATGACCGCCACTGAGGAGCACTAACTTAATCCATGCAAATAAGCTCTAAGAATAAGAGCGCGTTATTGTTCAACTTTTACAAATGTCTGGTGACAGAACAATACCAGCCAATAATAAGCTTTGAATACAGTTACAAAAGAAATTCTGTCAATCTTCAAGCTCAAGTATTTTGTTTTCTTCAAATAAAATTAAAAATTATGCATATTGAAATTTAAAAATAATTACCTATAGCTTTTATTTTCCAAATCTTTTTCAATTTCCACACTTTTAGTTTTCAACGGCGGTATCATGCCAATCAGCAGCATTTCCTGTATCTTCCTTCGTCTAGTCGCCCTTCTGGCAATGTACCCCCTCCAGATCTTCTGAATTTTCAAAGCAGCCGATAAACTTATTCCCCCCCTTTTCGCTTCTTCATCTGCATCTTCCTGCGTCGGCTTACTTTTCTCTTTCATCGTCCTAATTTCTTTCATAAATTGTTGTCGCAATCTTCCTTGACGAGCACGCTCGTGCTTTTGTATAATTAAAATGGCTTGGTGCTCAGTCATAGGAGGTTTCTTCATCGTCTTGTCTATATAACCTAATTTCGAAAGAACCTGTTACAAAGTAAAAAAAATATATGACTTTTGAAACAGCCTACTGTTCATACTTTTAGTAGAGTGACTAAAACGGCGTTATCATTTGTCAGGTTACTTGAATTCGAGTACTTGACCAATATGAACGTATCTATAATTTACACCTGACTTGAAACTTTCCTTCAAGTTTGTTTCAAGTTACAAATGCAGTAGACGTCCTTGCAACTTTTGACTTGCCTTGAAGGAGAAATTGCCAGGTGTGAACTGCTTTTCTAGCTACTTGAATGGTCGGCGTCCTTCCCTTTTTTCCATTTCTTCCAACGTGATGTGTTAGAAGGACATTAACAATTTATTATTAACAACAAGTGACGCACACCAAGAGGGGTATTATTTCTACCATAGCTAGCTTCTTTTGAATTTTTGAATGAAGGTAAATTGAGTTGAATGGAAATAAAATTACATCTAGTATCTGTAGTTTGTGTTTGGCCAATATTTTTCAATCCAACCTTGTAATATATAAAATTGATGTATAATTGAACAAAATATGTTTGACTCAGTGACACAATGAGAAACATTTTCAAAAATGAGTTATTTATGTCTAATTATTCCTAAAGCTCAACTAGTATAGTTGACGCAATACTTTAAGTGCGAACTTAAAGTTGCCTGCTTTTTGTTTGACTGTAATACGATACGATATCGTCATATTCCATTCAATATTTTAATTTATAATGCTTATTTGACGATAAATTCATTTAATATTATAATTTCAACTAATAATGGTTAAAATGTTCTTAATTATTGAATAAATGTATTGACAGTCTTGTTTATAGAAGTGCCTACATCAACCAGAACAAATCATAACTAACAATTATTTTCAACCCGCAATTATGGAGCGCTATCCTACTTTTTAAGATACTTAACGTTAATGTATAGAAAAAAATACATTTTTTAAGAAAACTTCACCCAAACGACGATTCCGGCTTTCTTTTCGTGGATTCATGGTTTTTTTCGAACTAAAATTGTTCTTTTCTCTACTATTTATAACTCGAATATAAAACATTTTGTTTTGAAAAATATTAACCTATTTTCATTTTGAACATAATACCAAACGATTAACACTACCTTATATATCTTTTTATTGAGAAGAAAAAGAAATGTATATAAATTTCAAATATTTAATTATTTTTCACATCTTTGACTAAACTATAACTTTCTTTCAGAGAGGGTTATTTTACGATAGCAACAGATGTTGACGCTTTAGTCGGTAGTCTCATCAAGTAAGAGTGTAGTGTAAGTACCTATAGATACATATTTATTAGCAATTATATTTTTAGTTGAAAATTGCTATAGTGCTATAGTGCTATAGTGTAACAGATAACATGATTTAAAAAAAAAATTAAATCTTATTAATGGATAATTTAATTATTCTTTATGTTCTCTTTCCTTTCCCTTTTGATAATGGTTATATTGACCTTTTATATAAGAATATCAGTGGCTAATATAGGACTGTTTAACAACTTTAATGTTATCAGACATTGTCGAAATCGACTTGTACTATCAATTTTCCAATACCAAGCCCTATTGAAAAAGTCCATTTGGACAGTTTAAATGTAAATTTAAAATTAACTTTCACTACACCCCCCTTTTGGCATAGTCCAGTAGACCAACAGTTTTAATTACCTTCATTAACTTAGTTTCTAAAAAATTCCAATGCTCTTCCCTTTTCTTTCCTTACCACTCAAGTAAAATTTGAAATTATTTCATATAAATAAATTATTTGATATAAATATGTTTTAACATACTGAAAAAAAATTTTTTTACGTTTTTGGCAACAACCTATTGTTCTTTGGATTATATGTTTCATACAGGTAACTAAAATTTATTTTATTTCAATTTTGACTACCTACTAATATAATTTATATTATCAAACTTGTAATTTGAAATATTTTTATTTCCTTTTTAATTTGTATTTAAACAGTTTTCTTTTTTAATTGTAATATTAACAAGTGTAATATTCTCATTTTGTATTATTAATTACAATATCATCTTTCACATTAATTTTATATCTATTGCTCTTGTTAAAGTAATTTTAACTAAAGATCTTCATGTATTAAGTGTACCATTTCTTTATATTGTAGCCTGATGATGGTATTATTGTACCGAAACTAGTAGCATCATAAGTGTCCTTTGAGGGACTTTAATTAAATTTTCTGTGGTTTGGACTTTGAGTTTTATTGAACCATTGGTTTGAAAATTAAATATTTACAATGTGGCGTTCTTGGGAAATATAGAGTTCAGTCAAAAATATTGTGTGTAACAACGACGATAGTTTAAATAATAGTGATTGGTGATAAAAGTGATAATTTTAGTGATAGTGTAAATAGTGAAAACAGGATTCGACGACATATAAATTTGGAAGTACAGAAAGTATATCTTCTGTAAGTTCCTTGTGGCATTATTTATTATTTTTTCTCTTATTTTTTGTGAATGAAACCACAATAATGTTTTTTATTTCGACGTTTCGGTAGAGTTCCAGCTACCTTTGTCAAGATTAAATAATGATAAAATAATTTTTGGTCGCTATCTGACACAACGAAAAAAATATGACAACTAGCTAGACAATCAATAATATTTTGAAGTTTAAGACTGCAAAATTTTGTTATCAAATTTTTATTAAGGTCCATTCATAGTAGATCACATCTCTGGTAAAATGTGAAATAAATATTTTATTCTATGGCATTCCAAAGATATATAGTCTACTAGAAATGGAATCCAGTAAAGTGCACAGAAAGTATGTTTCAATGTGTATAAGAATTTACGAGAAGTTTGGATTTGATGAAGAAACGGAATTAATGCATCAGTAGCTGATTTAACAGAAGCTCCTTTGTGAACTATACGTAAAATAGCTAAGAATGGGCCTTTTGAACGCAAGAAGCGATGTGATAAGGGGTTGGTCAAACCTTTAGATGTGTCTCTGATCAAATTATCAAAAACCACCATATATGGCTGTTATAAAAGTAATGAGTTACCAACGGTTGAAATAATAAGGAATAAATTGATAAATGCCGACCATAATGTAAATTATTGTAAGAAAACTATTGAAAACTGGATTAAAAAACTTGGATTCAAATTGAAAACGATTAATAAACGTCAAAAACTTATGGGAAGCAGAAGAATAGTGTATATTCGATGGTGTGGAAGACGGATTAATATAATTTTTGGCACAGAAAAATTAATCAAGTTTAACGTATTTTTCATGTTACTTATGTACTAGTGACAAACAGGAGTTAGAGTTATAAAACGTATTTAATTTATGTTATTTTTTTCTTAAAATTTAGTTCTGTTTATGGTTTTTGCTTCGAAATCTCGTTTTTCATGAAAAATCGAATGGGATACAAAAAGGGCTCAGTTCACATCTTTTATCCCGCTTAAACCGAACGCCCTTTTAACAAATACGTAACATCAAATTAAATATAAAATCATTTTTGGAAAGTGGACAAAAATAATATTAATACCTTTCAAAGTTTAACTCCGCAACATAACTTAAAGGAGATATACGATTAGATAGCTGCACTAAAAGAATTGCGTCAACTATACAACAGAGAAAGAATTGTAACTCGTCTCATATGTGCTAGATGGCGGATATATCTTATGGGATATTCGCTCACAGTTGATACTTACAAAACTATTTATTGGGAATTCAATATAAGCAATACTATATATCTGGTGGGAGAAAACGGAACTATCTCTTTGTACATTATTTTGTAGTCAAGAAAACATATTTGTATTCTGTGTAAAATTTAATTTTTTTTAAATCGCAAAGCGCTTTCGGCTATTAATCCATCTTCGGTGCTATACCTGCAAGTAAGTAATAAAAGTAAAATAAGAAATAAGTAAAGAATTACTTACTCGTCAGGTATTTGTTACAAGAAACTTTTCGACAACACATTGACGTCACAAAGCCATCCAACATGAGTATAAAAATGACATTGTAAAATTTTGTATAATGTAAATATTAAAGAACCCATTTAAATTTGCACAAATTGTTGTAAATAAAGTGTAGTGCTAGTGTAAATCAATGAAAGTAATTATCTGAGAATAATTCAAAATAACAAACTTTAATATAAATTGTAGTCTGGTAGTCTCCAATAAAAAAAACATCTAAACTGAGAAAACGGATTTGATTAAAGTCTAATGAGAACTCAATATTCAAATCTAATTCCAAAAACAAATAAGATTATGGGTCTAATGAGAACCCGTTACCAAATCTAATTCAAATTATATAACCAATCAATAGTCAAAAGAAACTCCAAACACAATAACCATTCAAATAATGAAGTATGCAAAAAAAATTACAGAAATTATTAAAAACAAAAATATATTTAAATTTAAAGGAAAATTTTTATTAAGTAACTAATGGTCAAATTATATATCAAATAATCTCCCAAAAAACCAATGTGAGTCATTTTCAATGAAAAAGATCTGATTACCCATTACTCAAATCAACTACTAGCCAGAAAAAGATTAAGGGTTCAATGAGAACCCATTACTAAATCTAATTCAAAAAACAACTCCAACAAGAGTCCAGAAATATTTAAAATGAACAAATGAACTATATGGTATCAGTCTGATGATGTTGTGGATAAATATATAAATATTTGTAACCTTGATATAAATTTTAATAATAAAACGAAAAAATCCAAAGGTAACGTGTAAACTACAATCAAACAATGGAAATGTAGAAAATAATTGAGGTTATACAACAATGTACAAAAAAGTATTTCAGTTATCGCCGTTCCGGCGCTACGATCTTAATTTGAATCACCAAAATTGGCGATTGGATGTCAGTAAAAATAAAATTTGGTCGCTCGTTCAATAATAACAACACTTATTTATAAAGCAAGCGTACACTTCGAAATTTCTCATTTCCGGGGAAAAAAATAGGACCTACTTAAGTAAATTAACACTAATATCATTGTCTATCTAATATTTTGTACCCTTATAATAAATTTTTGCTTATTATGAATTTGGTTTGAGTTTATTTTCCATGAAATATAAATTCAACCATAAATTTGGCATTACATTTTATCATAATTCAGAAAAAACGTTACAAAAACAATGACACCTTTGGAACTTTTTCAAAATATCCTTTGAAGGCGTTTATTTCAAAAGAAAAACAGAAATATAGATTTTTCCGTATAATATACGTATCAACTAAAAATATGGATAATGTTTAATCAAAATAACTGGTTTCCTATTGCCAAACACTGAAAATAGATTAAAAAAACTTCAAACGCTAATCTAGTCAAGGAAGTAAATTGTGTGCTAATTAATTCGAAAATAATGGATGTCACTTAAAGTAAATTGAATTTTGTTGAGGAGGGTGGGTAAAATCCAATGATACAATCTTGGAAGTATGGACCTTAGAAGGGGGAGGAGAGGGCAAAAAGATACCAAAATAAACATACCTATTGGAAAAATTACCGGCTTCTTGAACAGAATGTGGACTATTGTCTTAAATCTTAAATCGCAAATATCTGGAAAATAGTCAGTGACAAAGAAAAATAATTTGAAACATTAGTAGAGTAAGATCCCAGAGCGATAAGACATAACTTTTTTTCAAATAGATGAAATGTTAGGTTCTCAGTAGCATTTTGTGTGCTTTGAATACCTGTGTGTTTGTGGAGCTATCCTAAGGGCACCTGGGCAGGTATCATGTGAGAAAGATAACTATAAATAAGAGTTACTTTACTTGAATTTAAATGTCTGATTTTTATATATGTTTTGTAGAATAATATTCTAGATTAGTATCATAAGTGTCGGACACGTTCCATGGACCAAAACTTTTGTCAGACGCTTTAAAGCTCCACAAACTCCGTAAACGTATAGGTTAGCTTACACCGTGTGGAGCAATTTGGTCCGTGGACTTATTTAGCTTAAGAGTTTATACTGAATGTTTTACTTGATTAAAATAGTCCAGGCTTAAAGCCTGGGGCCAAAGTTGACATTTTCATATTAAAATGACATAACCTTAAATCTTTAGGTAATTTGATTGGTAGATTTTGGTTTTATTTGAAAATGGATACAAAAATAGTTACAGTGGTAATAGAGTTTCTGAAAAAGAAAAAAGGTATTTGTTTGCATCCATTAACTTATTAATTTTCATTTCAGTTGCAATCTCTAACATTATCCTGGTTTCCTTTCCCCACCAATCTGTTCCTAGTTTTTTGCGACCACTTTTAATATAATTTTTTGGATTCATTTGTTAGTATTATATGGTATTAGCTATTTTTTCAGTATTTATCAGTCAGTTTTTGATCCTATCTTACGTGACAAATGACCAATGAAAAATAAATAAGCTAAAAGAAGTACACATTCTTATGTATTTGAAGTCGCTTATTTCATATTTGATATCAAATATTTAATCGGAAAATCAATATGATAAAAAAGGGCAAATTCTTCTGTATTTTATGTCGCTTATACACTGTGCTATTTATAAGATGCGACATAGGATTTCCTGTACAAAACTGTCAAACGCGAGTTAAATTTTTTACCAAATAGCGTTGATAAAAAATAATAGCAGATTTGATGTCGTTAAAAAATATGCTCAAGAGCACTTTTAGTTTTCTTAAATTCGGTCTGGTTTAATAAAAAATTGATAGTTATGTTTAAGCGTCATCCAAAACCTAATTTTTGACATAACTGTATCCTCTATTACTTTTAATGAAAACTTGTCGCGCCACACCCTGTATATCCAATGTCTACCCTTTTTAGCCACTCCACTATAAGTATGAACATACTTTACCTCATCTATCACTCTCGCGTTATACTGAATTTCTTCTTTCCGTTCATTCCGAAAACACGTAGGCACCACCAACTCTCGATCCATCGGAGTAATCTTCAACTTCTCTATTATATCCCCACAATGAGTGTATTCATTTAAATCCGCTTCTACCAAATCAGCCTTTAATTCCAAAATTCTTCCCAACGTAGCTTCTAGCAATTTCTGTAATAGCAATCGCTTTTGTGGCTGTACTACTTGGTCCACACAAATTGTCAATCTATTACATATCCCTATGTACCTGTGTTAATTCATATTATGAATTTTCTGTAAAATAAAAATTCGTAATTTCTCACCTAACGTACAATGTTGCTAGCAGTTCTCTATCTTCCCTTCTATCGGCTTGTACAGGTTCGAGTTGTAAAGTTTCGTTTAAAGCATCTTGAGCGTTTTTAAAAAAATCGTTATAGGTTTTGTGAGACATTTTAAATCCCACGTACTATGATGATTTACTTAAGGAAATAATAGTGTTACAATTCTTATTTAATCGATTTTGGGTTGTCAATGGATACAAATATTACCAGCTACTCGCGGGGACTTACAAGCCTGAGTCCTGTTTACTTTTCTACTTGATAATTTCTCTATTTAGCCTAGTCAAAGTACACAAAATATCCGTAAAATACCGCAAAAAAACAACAAAAAATTCAAAATTGAGTATTTAAAAGGCTTGTGGATAACATGAGAAAAAATTTACGAGGTGCGTTCATGCAATTTTCCGGAAAATCGTTGAGTAAATTTTTTGTTTGTTTTTTCCACTCTTATTGTTTAAATAATGAAAACACAGAAAAATGTTCGAATCGAAAATTGTAGCTTATACATTTATCTACAAAATATGTCTGAACATTTCTTTTTATCTGCATTAGTTTTTAAAATATACGAAATTTGAAATATTGAATATAAATTTTCATGTTTTGAATTTTACGATAGTAAATAAACAATGACATTTAGAAAAAAAGTTTTCATTTGAAATGTTTTCAAATGGGGTAACTACAAATACAAATTCCTCTAATTAACATTAATAAATTAAATTATATAACATAGCGTACTGCAAAGATTTTAGTGTAAACATCAAATTTTATTTGAAACTTTTTTTTGTATCTGTATTTTTCACAAAGATACGATTTTCCACGTGAACCTTCATTTTTTGACACAACTTCATTTTTATTAGGTATTGTTTTAATAACAGACTATTTTTAATGTAATTTGTTGAAATTTTTGTTGTTAATATTTTATTATTATTGTTGTTGCTATTGTTATTACGCGGCGGCGCGTATAAGTTGCTATCTCTATTGCTTTTTCACCTTTATTTGTGCTCCCTTCTCTTTCTCACCTGGACCATAGGTGTGTTCTTTTGTATCACGATCACTTCTAAATAGGTTCATTATAAAGTTCACAGATTTTTAGATAATATCATAATGACCATAAAAAGTTATAGAAGTTTTGCTGAAAGACGTCTCATTTAAGTATTTATTGTAAAGAATTGTCTATTATTTAAAAAAATTGATATTTATAAAAAAAACTGTATAGTAGTTTCGAAAGTAGATGCTTCAAAGTGTTTAGTGGTAAAGTTTCATTGAATTATGTATATTAATTTCGAAAAAAGATATAATTGAATCTAAAAAAATGAAAAAAAACAAGTGAAATTGAGCATGCAAAAATACAGATTTTTAAGAAGCATTTATTTAAAATTCTAAATATTGATGGCTTTGCTTTTGTAATAATAGTGTTTCATGCTCATTTGCACTGCTAAATCCAAAAAGAACTAATAAAATAGAAATTATAATTGTTTATTGACTTTTTAGCTCTAGGTTTTTTATAAATAAACTGATTTTACAGTGAGAAAATCTACTTTTCCAAATTTTAAAGTATTTCTATCTAAAAGTTGAGATCTTTCTCTACATTTTACATCAGTTCAAGTATTCATTTTTTCAGAATGTTATAAGCCCAAAATTATTAACTTTTAAGTCGAGTGGTTAATAAATTTGGCACGAATTGAAAAACTTTTCAGATTCAGACAAAATTTGTAGATAAATGAATCAGCTACAAATTTTTATTCGGAAGTTTGTCTGTACATTTATTATTCAGTGCTATTCAAAAGTCCCCTCCCCCCCTCGTATCTTTTGAACTGCTACACTTACATTAATAAAATTTGGAGGGTGAAAATAAAGTGTTGTGAACTTCTCTACGAATGGTAACAGGTGACGTAATAGTAATAGATGACGTCACATTGCCACTCTGGCCAATAATTTTAAATAGGACCTTATGGCAAGTGATATCTCGTTTAAAAGGCATTGATATTGGCTACATAGCCATATTAATGTTGTTTGGGTTCAAACTAATTTTGACGGATAAATTAAATATATAACAAAATTATTATTTCACATTTAAATATTGAAGATTTTCAGTCCGCCTCTGGTAAGTTGTCAAAAAAATTGACGTTTTTAATTTAATAGTATTCGTTGCTTTGCAAAGTTTTTCTAAATAGCTTAAATATTTAATTTTATTATTGTTTAACGAGACGTTTAAGAGTACGTACTCAAGCCGACAAAGTAGCAGCTATCTTAATTATTGGTGAATATAGAAAGAATCTCCATGAAGCGGAACGTTTATTTAATGAGAGATACCCAGATAACCTTATCTCGAGAACTTATTTGAGGAAGCTTCTTCACAAGTTTGAAGCAACAGGTAGTGTTCAAGATGCCAAACGATCTGGTCGACCAACATTTAGTGATGATAAATTAACTCCAATGTTAAAATGTCATATACATGGAAATGTTATTGTCACTTTAACATCGATAAAAAAGGTGCATCCTTTTTTATCGCGATAAAAACTCCTCTTCCTCAATATCTAGTAAGCGGACGTCACTTTTACACATTGACAATGAGTCGCAAGTTTGGTTACTTATAATTTCAAGATTCTGTCGTTAATTTATCTTGCCAAAAAACACTCGAGCTTTTCTTTTATCAGATAAATTTCCCTTTAACTCAAAGTTTTGCCAATTACTAAATTTGCTCGAAAAACTGACATTAGATAATCATGGCAGTTTTTCTCGTAAAATTAGTGATTGGCAAAACTGTTTTGTTGCATAGAAAAATTTATCCGATAAAAAAAAGCTCTTGTGTTTTTACTGTTGATTAAAAAATTGATATAGTTGCTGAATTGGTAGTAAACCCTACTTCCTCTTCAACTAAAGTTGCGTCTATCTGTGAAGTAAGTAAAA
This sequence comes from Galerucella pusilla, assembly GCA_910591695.1. Classification (NCBI taxonomy): domain Eukaryota; kingdom Metazoa; phylum Arthropoda; class Insecta; order Coleoptera; family Chrysomelidae; genus Galerucella; species Galerucella pusilla. The sequence goes on from CAJUYI010004649.1 coordinate 13,761, forward strand.
GTAGAGTACAGATAGTGTTGGCTAAAAATAAATTTCATCCATACAAGTTGAAAATGGTGCACCACCTTTCGGATGACGACCCCGACAGAAGACTCGAATTCTGTGAATGTATGACAAATAAAATTAGTCATAACCCACATTACACAAAAGCAATTTGTTTTAGTCACGAAAGTACTTTTTGCCTCAATGGAAATGTGGATACACAAAATATAAGATATTGGAGTTACACAAATCCTCACACCTTTCGTGAACAACATACCCAATTTCCAGAAAAAGTCAATGTTTGGTCAGGTATTTTGGGAAACCACATAGTTGGTCCTGTTTTCCTAAATTAAAATTTAAGCGGTGAAGTGTATCTGGAGATGTTACAAAATGCAATTGAGCCGTTAATTCTTCAAATTCTGGAAGATAATCAAGATGAATTCGGCCATCTGGAAATAACATTTCAACAAGTTGGTGCTCCTGCACATTATTATGGTGCAGTAAGACGTTACCTGGATGAAGATTAACGAGGTAGATGGATCGGCCAGCGAGGTCCTATAGAATGGCCACCTCGGTCACCAGATCTGACACCATTAGATTTTTTCCTATGGGGGTACTTGAAATCCAAGGTTTATACTACGGCACTAGATAGCATTGACGTTTTGAAAGAGAGAATTATTGAAGAAGCAATGCAATTTCAGCTGACACATTCGAACGAGTACGACAAGAGTTTACTAATAGGATGTATTACTGTCAGGAAGTAGAGACGGAGCACATTTCGACCACTTGCTATAAGAATCCATTGTTAATATTTGATTAATTAAATTTAAAAAAATAATTTCAATAATTTTGGTATTTATTTAATTTATCCGTCAAAATTAGTTTAAACCCAAACAAAATTAATATGGCTATGTAGCCAATGTCAATGCCTTTCAAACGAGATCACTTGCTGTAAGGTCCTATTTGAAATTATTGGCCAGAGTGGCACTGTGACGTCATCTATTTCTATTACGTCACCTGTTACCATTCGTAGAGAAGTTTACACTTTATTTTCACCCTCCAAATTTTATTAATGTAAGTGTAGCCGTTCAAAAGATACGAGGGGGGGGGACTTTTGAATAGCACTGTTTAAGCAATTAGAGCAAAAAAAACAAAAATTATCACTAGACGATTTTCTAGAAAATTGCATGCCAGCATCGTAAAGTTTTTCTCATGTTAATCACAACCCTTTTCAATACTCAATTTTGAATTTTGAAGTTTTTTGTATTTTTTGTAAGGTTTTATGTGTACTAGGCTAATTTTTAAAGTTAATAATTATTTACGATATGTGTGGGACAAGAACTGGGTAACCGTAAAAGTAAAGCGTGGCAGGCTTATCCGAAGCTTTAAAAGGAATGTGGCCGAAAACATTCGATGTTACCCCGAATTAGAATTTATACCAAATATACAGAAATCCGCCGAAAATGCTATAAGTAACCTCTGCAACCGCGGTGGAACATTACATTACATTACCTATACATATATCTAGTTTGCCGCCGTCTGGTAAAGTTTGAGCTCTTAAATATGAAGAGGTGCATCAACTTGATTTTTTATTTCCACTTTAAAAAAGAGGAAATTTTTCTTATTTTTGTACGGAATTTTAATGCCCTCGAACAAATTATCATTTAGTGAGAATTAAAATACTATTTGGTAGGAGATTTAACAATCTACAAAAAAGATCTGAAATGATTTTTTGCTACGTCAGCTCGTTTAAAAGTTTTTTGGAATCGCAAATTGTAAAAAATTACTCTTTAAATTTTTTTAATCTATCTTAAAATAATAATCAAAAGCATTTTTTGTGACTTTTCTTGTTTTTATTCTACAAAGTCAAAGAAAGTTTTATGTCGTTGAGCATGATTTAAAAAAGAGTTAAAAGATATCTTTTGTACATTCCTTGTGGCATTACTTATTCTTTTTTCTCTTATTTTTTTGGGAATCAAACCACAATAATGGAAGTACTGAAAAGATTTTTAATTCGATTACATTGAGTATACTGTTTATTTTTTTCTTTTTTAAATTTACCGAAAACATTGGACAGGACAAAAGTGAAATACTGTAAAAGTTTGAACTCTTCATATTCATATTAAGAGGTAGGTACCGCATTGATAATTTCCATTTTCCATTATTTTGTGCTTTGGAATTTTATGGCTCAAGTAGGGAGCAATACTGCGAAATGACTAAGACATATATTCTTGTATAAAATTTGACGCTCTATAAAAAAAGGCTTCTATAATTTTTCGATATTCTCAGTTCTTTCAAAGTTTTTCAAGGTTAAAGGTAAATTGGTAATTTTTTTCTAATTTTCCGACGCTACAATCATGTTTATGACAACATTTTATAGGATATTTTTTGTAGGGCGTTTTATTGTGTGACAAGTGCTGAAAATAAGCTTTAGCAGCGCACAGTTGTCAGATCAATTTTATTGGTAAAATTTATTTTGTGCAGTTTGAAAACTCAATCCAATTTTATTCCAAAAACATTGAACTCTCTAAAAAGCTTGGTGCAATGCAATACCGACATTCAGAATAACATAAAAAAAAATTATTAGAACCATACAGTATATGTGATGTTACTTAATTTGAGTGATTGGAGGCAGTAGAGCGTGAAATAACAAACAAATTGAAAATAACAATTTTTTACCATTTTTGGATATTCTTATCAATAAAACACCTACAGGGTATGAAACAAGTGTTTATCGGAAGCCAACACACACTGATAGGTATTTGAATTTTGAATCAAATCATGCTATAAGCGTTAAAAAAGGGGTAGTAAAATCTTTATACGATAGGGCCAGAATCATTTGTTCTAATGATAATCATTCACAAAGGAGAAAACTCTACTGAAAAATGTTTTAAATGCCAATAATTACCCGGCAGAATTTGTAAATAAAGAAATCAAGAATATAGAGAAAGGCTCATTGTTAATACCCCATAAGAATAACAATAATATTAATAATTCAGCTAACATAATTTTTAAAAACAATACCGTATGTTAGGGGTTTGTCAGAAAGAATTAAGAAAATTGGTAATCAATTTAACATTCGAACCAGCTTTAAATCTAACAATACTTTGAGATCTATCTTAACAAAAACGAAACCAAAAAATGAAGAACAATCTTCAAAAAATTGCCTATATCAGATATCTTGTGAATGCGACAAATTCTATTTAGGTGAAACATCTAGACCATTGAAAGTCCGAATAAGTGAGCATAAGAAATACATCAAAGATAGGGAGTTCTTTAAGTCAGGTATTTGTAAACATGCTTGGGT
>CAJUYI010004650.1:0-17839 GCA_910591695.1 Galerucella pusilla
TTTTCCACGGCAAACAAAATTTTTGTTCATTGATTTTTAAGTGAGAGGTTTTTAAAATTCGCGCCCAACCAAAAATGACTGATGACATAAGGTGTGCGTTCATAATCTATGGGTCGGGTAAGGAGCGAAAACAGTTAGTGTATGTGTCAGTCAGTAAAATTTGAACAGGATGAAACCACATGCAAATGCTCACTGTCCCTATAACCTTAAATTCTTCTTTTCTTCTCCAATTTGTTAACTACCCATTGTTATGATTATTTGGTTCATCAAGTCAAACTAGTTGAAATGTGACTAGGTTCAATTTGTATTAGTATCGTCAAAATCTGTGAGGCGAATTTCAGGAAATATTTAAACTTTGTCTATTCAGCCCTGTCAAGGATGACAGAACATTTATTTTGTCATCTTTGGCGCTATCAAAGTGTAAACTAGGCAACCAATAATGCGAACAGAAGAGAATGAATTCAAAATGAAGTTGTTGTTTCACTTGTGACCAATTTAATTTTTTCGTTGGTTCATCAATTTTCATTCCAAATAGTTTCGAATCATACGCAGATTTAATATAATTATGCAAAATATGTCACTATTCGGAATTATTGCGATTGGAATATTTATTTAAATTACAGAACACCCTCTTCAATTTACTAAATATACAGTAGTTGGAGAAGTTCATTGGATCAATTTGCGATTAACCTCAAGTTTGAGCTAAGTTCGACCTTCAAAATATCTCGATAATAATTCTCCTCCAATAGAGTTGTTGGTGCTATAAACTGTGATAGGTCTTAAACATTATACGTAGGGTCTGTGTTATATCTTGTCTACTCCATCAAAAAGGCATTACAACGAATTTGTCAAAAATAATGTGACGCTTAATTTCTAAATTCGTTGCTGAACGATATTGGAGGATATTAGACTATTTATATACCTCGTACAGAATAAAAACCGTTTTCCATGGAATAGTATGAGAATGTGCACTATTGCTACCATATAAAATTTTGTTAATGTTAAACTAAGACTACCATAAGTTTGAATTTGATATTTCATTATCCAACGAATTATATTACGTTTGAAAATATTCATATGTGATTGACAGCAGTCAGCAAATGGCATGATACAAAGGAAAGTCTCTGTATCGACACTTGGTTAAGTTGAAAACGGTTTTTATAATGGAAGAGCTGCTATACGAGGGCGAAGTTTCGTGAGCTAGTGACTTTTTGAATTTATCGCGTAGTAACTTCAAGTGCAACACTGTATCCTTCAACTGTCATCTGTTCATGGACTACTGTCAAACTTCAAATAAGCTGTGAACATTTCCAACACGGAGACTAGATAAGGAGAACTAACTAAATATAAAAATTATTTAAAATAGGCACGGTGTTCGTTGTTGAAAGCTATTGCAATAGTGGTTGAAGTGACTTTTTTTTTAATTCAGGAAAACTAAAGCTTTTTCAGTAATCAAAAATATTCAGATGAATAAAGTAGGAGATAATTATTATCTTGAATCTTGTGAGAAGTAAAGAAAAAGCACAATTGTACACTAAATACTTTACTTTTGCTGATAATAATATTATTATTCTGTTCTATACAAGTACATTATAAGATATCAGGAAGAAGAAAGGCTAACAATGATTTGAAGAAAAACTAGAGGTTGATAAGAAGTGAGTTGTGAGACTTTCGATATTTTTGAAAAAGAGGACAAAAAAAGGATTTCTTATCCAAAAAATGTGTTGGTTCTATCTCCTAACCTCACATACCATACACGTGAACCGCAAACTGTCAAAGGAGCCTGTAACCAATAAAACTTGATGATTGGCTGTGAGGGCTCTTGTTCTGAGCTGGCGCCCTCTACCTTGTGCAGAAACTGACATACATGGAGTTCGATCTCCCTATATTGTCTCCATGATTTCCAATTTTGAATTAATCACTTTTGATATTTATTTGTGACTGGTTCTGTGTACAAATGACATAGGCGGTATAATACAATGCTTATACCAACGAACATTAGTTAATGTTCGTTGCTTATACCTACTTAGTGCAGACAACGAACATTAACAAGACAAGAAGGATCATTCTAAGTTCCTCCCCTCGTTACGCCTATCTCGCTCGAATATACTGTGTATAGAGCACCGTAAGTCTCCTACGCGCGACATGCATAAATAGGTTGTCCGTCGTAGGGATATGTAAAGAAATATACCAGTTGTCTTTTTGAGTGAGCGAATTTTCATTTAGAAATAAAATAAACATTTACGTACTCAGTGTTTTGTGTTTGGTTGTGCAAACAGAATGATGGAAAGGTAACATACGTGGAAAAATGTATAAACAATACTATGCATTTTATAAATGGCTGGAAAATTACTATTACCTCTGCTCTGTCTTTATGTGAAACCTTAAAATGCAGGAATTATTCATTTCTTTTAACAAGGAACCTTAATCAGCATTGCATTGAAATTTTTTTTGGTCTGGTAAGAAATTGTTGCGGAAACTTGAGAAATCCAACCCCAATTCAATTTTGTAGGGCATTCAAGAAATTATTTTCTCTAAAATATTTTAATGATGTTGAAGTTGCCAATTGTATTGAAGATATTAATACAGTTTTGATCAATGTAACTCCTGATATGCTAGAAGAATATAAAAATATCGGATGTACCTATATTGACAAATAATAGCTCTTTAACAGTTTTCACATGCGACTATAGACATCTTTAAAGTACGGATGGCAATGCTATAGCTTACATTTTTGGCTATCTATTAATGATATGTTTGCTGCAACACTCTTGTAGTGCTTGCACAAAGTATAATAATGAAAATACATTACCAAAAGAAGCGGCTGTATATTTTTAGAGCATAGAGCATATTCGACTTGTAAAAACTATGGAGGTCTGAATGTACCTCCTAGCAATATTGTAGAATATGTTAAACTAGAAATAATCTTTGTTGAGAATTTTAATAAAATTAATTGTTACGAGAACGTTGGAAGTCTTAAGACTCTGGACCTGAACCTTAGGACCCTGGTAAGTGAACGTTTATTCGTTTTAATCGCTAGCGGTTTGCATCAACCTCGTATAAGCATGAGCACGTGCACGGCACCAGGAATTTGTCGAAATCGTCGGAGCGCTTGTGTAAGCTGGACATGAAAGTTCCGACTGAGAGTGACCCTTCTTGTCTTGTTAATGTTCGTTGGTTTAACTGAGTGAGTGAAACTTACGGACCGGTGGCGTATAATAAAAAACGTAAAAATTATCTGCGAAGTTAGTTTATTAATTAAACTGTCAATTTAACCAAAAACTAGTAGTGGTTTTTGCTAAGCCGCTGTAACAAATTGCATTTGACAAATAATTTAAAGCCTTTGGAGCGAAAGTAGCTTTGAAAAGTGTTGAATTTCGGCTTCTGCAATTGAAAATGCGTCTAAAATTTCTTGTGTCCTAATTATTCAATTCTTCAATATTCCCACGAATTTTCCTCTTGAAATATATCTATGATCATTGACATATTGTGTGTGTAGGTACACTGTACATTGAATTGTCGAAATATTTACAAATATCGTTACACTTCTCTTACTTTAATTGAAATCCATTTCCAGATATTCACTAACGCTGATACTTTTCTTCAGGTGGAAAGGATCTACAGATAATTTAACAGATTTAAATGTGCGAAAAGTATTGATTGATTTAAAATTGGTACAAAAAACCAATGAAACTATAGACAAACAAATATTCTTTCCGCATATTTGATTTCGTCGTGACTAAATGTATGATGACAGATTACGTTGCTGCCTCGCTCATATGATGAAGTAGAGTTTTTTTGGTTCTGTTGTAGCTTTGCGACTCCAAAAATTATGCTAACCAAATGCTTGTGTACACGGAATGATACAACCACATCCGAACGTTCTCCATGTACTCCCCTTACCTGTTCTGTTACTGTCTCAGTTTCTCCACTCTCGTTATTTTTATTTTATACCCTACAAACTTTCATCGATAATAATCTCCAAGAAATGATCTGACGATACTAAATTCCTTCCCATTTCTACTTCGCCGCCGTCTTTATGGAATAACAGTGAACTAAATGTATTTTTTTTCATTTGGGAAGAATAAACCTTGTGCCTGCCGCGCCTCGAAGTAACATATGAATAGGTTTGAGCCACCGTCAATAACGTTTATGTTTAGTAAAGATACTGGAATAAAACAAAAATTTTTACCAGATCCGGTTTTCTTTTTAGGTGAAAGTGCTGTATTTGACCTATTTCTCTTAAAAGAACGTATTGTGTCGTCCGACCTTCTAGTTACTATAGTTAACCTCCTGTGTGCTTTTTGACTGTCAATTTTATTGAAAATTTGATTAAACTCATCTTTCATTTTATCATTTTGCATAATTTTCAAGATGTTCATTTTACGTTTTTCCAAAACTCTCATGCCACCTCCATCAAACTCTATCTTATCTAGTACTTCCAGACACTAAAATTCCAATTTAACCACAATTGAGTGTGCAGCAAAAAAAAATAAACTAGTAAATAAAATATTACACAGACATGGCTTAATTTCAATTCAATACAATTCAACTTACCAGACGCAAATAATCGACCGCTTCTGTACTGTGGTTGGAGTTAGCGATCTGAATGGCATTATTAATATCGGTCTTAGCATCAGATTTTATTTTTTCAGCTATATCAATTTTTGCCAGTAAAACCAACGCATTTACATTCCACTGGTAAAGTTCATTGTCCTTCGCAGCCTGTCGAAGGCAATTCAACGCGAAAAATCTAGCGTTATCGTATCGTTTAGTCAACACGTATAATCTTGCTAGCTCATGGTTAACCCAACACAATTCTTCGGGAGTTTCGGTTTGTTGAGATCGAGCTTCGTAGACGCTGATTCGTTTTCTAAAATATTTGTTTTTCCGATGAACTATATGAATTATATCATTTGTAGTATTTTTTCAAGTCTCGCGTTCGCACTAGACTGGCTGGTTTGTGTAATTTTGAAGCCTTAAGGCGGGAACAAACCAAGCAAACATAGTTGTGCAACATTGGAACATCACTCGAAAAACACAGTGTATACGTGTTGCGCATGAGTTGTACAGCTGTTGCCGAACTACTGATCGGTGTTCGCACCCGAGGCGGTACTTCCATGGTACTTCAAAGGAGATGTTGCCGAACAGTGCGCACCATAGACAAAATAAAAGAGACGGATTGAACCATAGGCGGTATTGGGCATAACGTTTCTGCGCCGCCACCCGCGCATCGAGTCGCTGCGGTCGCGAGAACTACAAGACTTTTTTCATAAGCAGAATGGAATAAAATACTTTAAAATATTATAAATCACCTTTCACTTCAACATTTTTCCCTTAATGTTTATGAATATCATCGATTATCCTAGTATATTAACTTTAAAGTCAATAAAAATGAAAATGTACAAAATCAATTATACATTGGGCTCTCTTCAATGAAAAACCTCATTACTTATTTTTTAATGTTAGAAGAACTAGCGGATGAAAATAATATTACGGATAATATTGTGAAATTGATTCCACCTCTAATTGGTATATTGGTATATTTCCACGCAATATTTTTCCCTCAATATTAAATTCTACAGTTTCATACGTTTCGATATTCTCCGCCATGACTAAACATTAATAAAAATTAAACAACAGAAATTTTAAGGTTTGAATTGTTGTTTGTCGTTGAGATCATAAGGTATTATTATTATTTCTTCCTGGGTTGACGTTGACACAATGAACCGCTGACCAGCTTAGCGTAAAGTAAATTCGCTGGAAAAAATGGCGAACGCTAGAGCTAGCGCTGTCACTTATCGGTCAAATTTGCCCTCTGCTCACTCAGCGCTTGCCTAGCGCTAGCGTGGCTGAACGCGCCCATTGGTTGATGTGAATCTGGCTTCTGTTTGTCAAAGTGAAAGTGTCGAAGTCAAAAATTGGAATTCTTAATGGCGAGGCAAGTGTGAGTAGGACTTAGGATTAGTTTAGGTTTAAATTTATTAGAGATTTTAGTTTTAATAAAGGAAATAAAAATAAGTGAACCATTAAAATGTCATCACCAGGTAGATTTAGAACTACAACACAAATTGTGAAGCAGATGACTGTTCTTTATTAGATAACCTAATTTTTTTTTTAAATTTTCATAATGAACCAAAACCAAACTCTAATACACTTAATGAATTGGAAAATATTTGAATTCTCGTTTCTAGACTCAGAATTAAATGATTCAAATTTTTATACTCAGGCAATAAGCTATGTTTCTGGTTTTGTTGTTAAAAAATTACAACTTTCAATTGTGAAGAATCTAAGGATAATTTGCAGACAGACATTTTAGATGCTCACCATAGTTTTACTTCCTTTAAAGAAAATGATGATAAAACACGTCTGATTTATGTACATTGAATTTATTTCAACGCTGCATGACATTGTATACAATATTTTGCCAATTTTAGGTCATGTAGAAAATATTATTGAGAAAATTGAACTCTTTTCAAAAGGTCATATTAATCTTGATTGGTTCACCTGTCAAGAACTTAAATCATACGTATTTTCTCAGCTCATAAAAGTTTCCGTCCCCTTGATCATTAAAAAATATTATAATGATGATAAGAGGACTAGCAAACAAAAATAATTCTTTTTTCTTTGTAACTTAGTGTACTGCGTTTAATTTTTCTTCGTTTCGGACCTATTCCTATTGTAACGTTATATTTGACCACTATCATTGTAATATTTAAATATCTACCGGACGGCGAGTAGCCAGTCCTTTTCTCTTATCAACATGTGATTCTCGTCGAAAACCTGTAGCACCGATCGCTTCAAAAGGCAAAATTTTTACATTTAATGTGCGACGAATAATCTACGTTGGTGAGGGTCAGTAGACACTGATATTTGTCAAATATATCAATTCTTCTCTCCTATACAGAGAAAGAAATTAAGAACACACTACGGATACGTAAATTCTTTCTCGAAGCGGAGCATGTGAACAGGAGAGGAATATATAACGTATGTCGATTGCTCATCGCATAGTTCAATTTAATAGCGAGTAGTTAAAATAAGCTTTCTTTCTCCTGTGAACCATCAACCGATAAGGTCAAGAATTTTTAATTGTTTATCTTTATCTTTATCTTTAACTTTATCTTTCCTAAAGTGCATTCAATGTGAATGGTAAGTTGCATTTAAGTCTATGCTTTTCCTCTTATGATTTTTGCTTTTATATTTTTCCCTTCTAGTGATAAGCGCCAGATACACACATACAATGATATTTTTTTTATCTTGTTCTTTTTCTTTTTCTAGTTTTTCTTATACAGGTGATAAAAGGTTCACATGTATATAGTTGAAGTATTTAAAATATGTATATTTAGTTAACTAATTAATTCAATCTAAATACCAACTTAGAATATTATATTTCCGGATTACATTTTTCATTACATTTTTTTTATCACCTTCTGTGATTGAAATAAGTAATAAAATTGAGTTTTTATATTATTTAGATATTGTTTCTTTGATTTCTTTGATTAATGGAAATAAATAAGATTTCCTTAATAATTAATAATACCATATTATCACATTTCTTCATTGCTTCTTTTTTTTTTTTTATAGTAAAATACAGGATATATTTTTTTTATGAACCACGTTCTTAAATGAATTCTTAAACACTTGTAAAAACGAATTACTGCAGATATCCTGAATTTTACATGAAAAAGATTGTAACTATTTCTGATACAATGTATCTTTCTTAGCACTTACTGAGTACCTGAAATTACCTGAGTTACCTGAGACTTACTAAGTACCTGGACTTGCCTGAGTTACCTGAGTTACCTGAGACATACCTGAGACCACAAACAGTCTGGAACTTTGTACCTGCCATCAGACACGTGGAAATTCAAGGGAAGTAACCAGCAGTGTACTAATTTTAAAACCAACGTGCTTCAACGTGCTTCAACACAAAAAACCATCATTTTTTTTTATATTTCACTTACTATTTTTTTTATATTTTTAGTCATTATACAACTTGTAAATTTAACAACGTTGTTCATATTCCTTCCCTTCCAACATTTCCAGGTTTGTTGATAGAGAGTGGTGAGGTGAAAAACAAGTCGACTAATATTATTCAGGGTGGCGCCCACTTACCTTTGTTGATTAACTTTAATTACATTTAACTTGATTTATTAACTTATTAAATTCATTTGGTTTCTTAACTTCATTTATTATCTCATTAACTTCAATACAACTTCAATAACTTAAATAAAGTAGGATTACCCGCGAACCGGTAAGACTACTCCCTGAATTAATATTAGTTTGGTCTCCGAATTCACACCTGAGGTGCTCTCCACATTGAGTCGCCGTTGCAATTTATCTTGCCTTATTATTTTAAATAAATAATAGGTAACAAATGCCACAAGGAACTTACAGAAGAAACTCTCATTATATTATATTTCTCTATGGTGCGCACACAGCGTCTGCAGTGTAGACGCGTATACGGGTCAATTATTGAACAACATGTTGTCCTTCATTCTCAATTCTGGTAAAAACTGTTGTTCTCTGCTAGCGTATATACTTCTTTGCCACCACCTTCGCTTTCTACAAGCTCTTCCACGCGAGTAGAGCATCTTCTACGTCGCTCATGGTGCCTGCTTGAACGAACACTGGACAAACAACGGAGAAAGCAGGCTGGTCGATGCTGCCATTGCTGCCCAACAACTGGTTGGAAATGCTTTCTCCCCACCGAAACAAGTTCCACTGTTGCACAACAATGTTTGCTTGGTCTGCTCCCACCTTTACATGGCGTTGGCAAATAGTTAATGTTGGTTTTCCCTTTATTTTGATCGTTTTTTTTTTTACAAATTTTTAGATATTAAAATGTTCTATTCCAAGAAAAATTCGAAAATGACTCTGTATATTCAACTTACCTGACATCCACGTAAATGGGTTTGTAATTTTCCAGCATCGAGTCTCCGGAGGGTGACCTACTAATCGGTAGGCCAAACGACAAGAGTATTCTTTTCTCTTGGTCCCATTTGAATTGAACGGGATTCAACCTCAATAAATTATAATATGCTTTTCTAACCATTTTGTACACCTCTCCTAAATACAGATTTCTATCAGGAAGGTATTTTTTGCTTTTTTTCTCACAAAAATTGTTCAGTTGATCACAGGCTGCTAGAATGTTGGGTAAATTTCTTGTTTCGTTTGCTTTCACAACTTTCCTGAGTAAATGTTCTGCTTCTTTTCTATAATTTTGCTGTATTAAATATTGTTCTTGTTTGAGGCGTTGTTCGACATTGGTGGTACATTTTTCTTCTTGATATTTCAGATGGTAAAATGGTCGACTTGTTCGTAAAAGTTCCTGGGAAAGTTGATCAGTTTTATTAGTGACTGATTTCAAAATTCATGCCTCAATTTGAAATATATATTGATATGAATTTAGTGTTTTGTATGCGTTGTGTGTTATTATTATTATTAAACTTTTTTATTGTTTGTATTGATGTATTTATTTGTTGGGCGCCAATGATTTTCAGAAATTTATTTTATGGTTATTGGTAGCATACACCACTTACCGGTTTTCTAGGACTTTTCAATACTCAGGGTGAGTTCAGGTATTAAATACTTAATTTGTTTTTTTCTTATCAGTTCTATTTACCTTTTTTATGTGTCCTTGCCCTTGAATTGTTTGATAGTGTACTAAGTTTTGCCAACCTTATCGAAATGAAAAAAAATTAGTTTCGTAATCTGTGAAATGTTAGTAAATTTATTCTTTTTCTGTTGGGTGTATTTATACAGATTTAAAAAGTGAATATGCAAAGAAAAACTTTTTTTGAACTCTTACCTAAATGGTCTTTCACTCCTGAACATTCATACTAATGAAAATTAACATCTAGTTCTTATACAAGTTATGCAACTCCTTTTGCACACAATATGTAAAAAGGATAACATACAAATTATTCTTATGCTACTGGTTTAAACATCTGTTTTCGACAAAATGGACGACTCTCCAACATCAAAGATGAGATATATTTATCAAAATTTTATTATCACCACACACATGTAAGTTGATGATTCAAATTATAGTTTATCAAATACCTTTTTCCTTATACGTTTTGAAATTCTAATAATTACTTCCTTTTATGTTTCAGACCGCTCTGGGCCTGTCAGTCCTTGATTTGGATTGCTTCGTTCAGGTTACGTGGTCAGTTTGGAGAATTTTCAGTATAAATGGCCTCTCACGACCAGTTTTTCAATTGAATATAAAGTCTTTATTAAAATTTAATTGATGATTAATGCAAAGGAACGGTTTTTCAATGTTTTATTAGATTAAAAGTATCAATTAAACTTCTTGTTAGCTAACGTAAAGATGTGGTGTATTTTAAGAAATTAATAGGTACCTACTTACTTTTTCCGTCGGCCGTTCGTGGCACCGTTCGCCGCTCATAGAAGCCAATCAAAACGATTTTTAGCTGTCACGTGTCTTACATCATAAGGGAAATGTAATTTGTTTACATTTGAATTTTGAATTTCTGGTTGTTTTATTCGTGAATTGTGACAAAAAAGTGTTTTATTTCGTTTATATTGCGTTTTTGGTACTTTAAAATTGTCGTCAAACATGAATGTGCACTCTGGTGACGAAGAGCCTAGACGTCCAAAAACTATACGTCTTAGACCAACTTTTTTTGAGGCATACGACAATAAAGACTTATTGGACATATTTAGATTAAGTAAGGATACGGTAGAACATTTATCCGAGTCATTAGAAGATATTCTTTCACATCCAACTGATAGGTAAATTTAAAAATTTAATGAGAGTCAGGTTGATTTCATCTTTTTTTATAAACGATTGCCTCAGTTCTACTCAACAATTACTCTTATTTCTGAGTTTTGCAGCCAATGGGAGCCAATGGGAGCCAGATACATCAATATGCCTCAAACACCTAATGAAATAAGAGAAAGCAGAGAAAAGTTTTATAGAATAGCTCGATTTCCTAGGTGTATTGGGGCAATAGATTGTACCCATATCCGTATAAATTCACCTGGTGGGGAAAACGCAGAAATATTTCGGAATCGTGAAAAAATGTTTTCTTTGAATGTTCAGACAATCAGAGATGCACAGCTTGAAATTCAGGACATTGTAGTCAGATGGCCTGGTTCAGCACACGATTCGTATATATTTCGAAATTCTATGTGCATAATTTATTTGAAAATGGACATTTTGGAAACAGTGTAATTGTTGGTTAATAAATTTTAGGTTAACTCTTGTTCTTCTTTTCTTTTAGCGACGATATTACCATAGAGAAAGTAAAATATTACTACATATATGGCGAAAATTTTACAGTATCTATTGCCAACCTTCAGAAAATATCCTAAATATTAAATTACTTAACTGATAATTGAAAGTTGTTTGAAAAACAGTACCTTGTTGTTAAGTATCTATTATTTTTAATCAATAGTTAGGTAATTGAAACTTAAATAATATATTGAAAAACTGGCTGTTAGAGTTTTCATTTATGGTTTATTTGAAAGTTTTATTAATTTAAGTGATTATTTACCACAGAATTTTAACAGGAACTTGTTGTAAAAGGTTAGTAACACTTGCACTATATATTTTTTCTTTTTAATTTTGTTATGACTCAAATTTTAATTATTTTAATAATACAAAAAGGAATTTTCTTTTCAAATCTGTATCTCTTTTAGCTCAGGGACGCTTTCTTCCCGTTTCTAATCAATAACCACGTAATTCTCTTTTTTTTTTAATCAACAACCATGTGTCTCTTAGTTTTAAGTTTTTTTCTATATCAGCTGACCAATCAAATTCATTTAATAATTTTTAATTTTCATTACTTGACTTGTTTAATTTTATGTTCCTTTTTTAATATGAAAGTTTATTGATTATTAATATCTTTAAATACTTCATTGTTGTTTTTATCATTTATTTACAAAATTTTAAAAATTATTTGACATTTGTTTTTATTTCTGTTACTAGGGTTCTTCCGTTCGAGTTGACAAATCTAAGTTCACTCTTAGTTAACTATGTTCATAAATATACTCTTTCTATTTTTATATCAGATTTTATAACCCAACTAATAAATTTTTTATTTTTCAGGTTCTTTCTTTTTAGATTAATATTTGCCAAGAAACCTTTTATAAAGCTTTTGAAGACTCTGAAATTATATGAAAAGGATTTTAATAAATTAGAAAGAAGTTATCAAGATTTCTGTTTAGAGTTCGGTTTAAAGTTCAAATATATTTCAGGTGATTTGTTTATTTTTATTTTGTCATTTAATTCAAATTTTAGTTTATTTTTTATTAGTTACATTATAAATTTCAAACTGTCTTCTCTAGTTTGATTTATTTTTGTTTATTGATAAGAGAAATTTCCCTTTTAAATAATTTTTATTTTCAAAATTTTATACTGAAATAACCCTTGTTTGGTGTATGTGGTGTATGATATTATTTTCCATATCAATATATTCATAATCAAATGAGTTAGAGCTTGGCACTGCCTGAATACAAAATACCAACCCTGAACTAAGTTTGGTTGATTGGTTTTGTACTTTTTAGATGTTAAAAAATGCTCAGTACTTCCCTACCTGCTTATAGCTTACAACTTTCAAAGCGTCCTTAGCCAAATCCTTTATCCTTTGCGTACCTTTCTCATTAGGAATAGATATACCGTGCATTTTTGAAATTCCTTTTAAAAATATCTTCTCTCTGTACATAAACTCTAGATATTTTTCCGCCATAAAATTTTCAATGTTTGTGGTGTAACGTTGCAAAGGAGCAAAAGGATATTCTTGATTGAAAGGTGGTATATGAATATTGTATATATTATCAAGTTTATCTTCTAAGTAGTCTCGTATCTCTACAATAAAAACGTTTACAATTTTGGTCTACCAACTGAAAAAAATGCCCAATTCACGACAACAGCTCAAATTTATTGATTCAGACTAAAGACGGTAGTTTCAAGAAGCTTAAGATCGAAATGCGGACAATCCCAAGACAATAAATTGAGGAAAATCATGTTTAGTTTTTATCACTCTTATTGTTTGTAATAGCTATTTACCTAACAAGTGCGGAAAATGAATTTTTCCGCACGAGTCTGCCGTTCACCGAACGACGCGGAGCGGAGTTCGGTGAAGCAGCCGAGTTAGTGTTAGGTACAATAGTTTTTCTACGGGCGTGAGGAAAGTCAACAAAACTAATCAAAAGTTGAGATATTTTTATTTGATTGTAAGTGCTTATTATTATTTTCCGCCCGCTCGTAGAAAAAAGTATATACCTAATTTTTACTTACAATTTTTGACAATTAACCTTAAGAAATAATTCAAATAAATCCGAAAGCTTGTAGTTGTAGATAAATATAAATTTATCAATTGAATGAAAAAAAAGATAAATCATTTTTACAGAGATTATATTGTGGGATATTTATCTTTAAAAAGCGTGATTGTAGAAAAAGTATTGTGTACAACATGCGCACAAAGTTACTTTTACCACTTGTATAATGTTTGTGAATTGAAGCATTTTTTTTTCAATTTCAGGACTGTGAACAAAAACCCTACCATTCTCCTTTTCCTCGACCTTTTCTTTTTTTTTTTGAAAAACCAGCTTTCCCATATCAATTTTCTTGACCTTCTTCTTTTTTGGAGTCGGTTCATAAGGACGACTTTGTATAAAATTCTTTATCCATGCGATTTTTCTTATAATCTTGAAGTAATCACGCAGTGGATTTCCAGCGAATTCTCCAACGGTGTTTTGTAGCGCTATAGAACACTAAAAAATTATTTTTTGTATTTATTGAAGTCATTCAATCAAAATTAATGATAATTTCTAATTCAATTATTGTTTTATTTCACAAAATATGTGTTAATTGAATTTCCTACGCAGTCACTTCAAATTTGGGACTGCTTCCGTCAACTGCAGCATATCAATTAACTACTGTCAAATTTTCAGCTGGCTGCGTCATTTACTTTGCCTTTGACAGCTACTGAAAGCAGACAGCTTCGGGAATTTTAACAAAAATGGGTAAAAGTGAATTTCATCTGGTAAACAAAGACTGCACGTGGAGTTTTAGACATCTGACATAATTAACCAGGATTGTTTCATTCAAAAATCTTTATACATCCTCCGAAGAAGGCCACCAACAAATTTTGGATTGAAGCAGGCATGACTTATGTTGTCTAACTGACCTTATAACAGGTCTCTGCCGTCTGAATAATCAAATGGTAAGAGTTGTACTACCGGAAGATCCGACGTGTTGGCTTCGTCTGACCGATCATGAAACAGGCAGTTTGGCAGGGTCAATTTTTCAACCATTAAGTCTGGAATATCATTTGCCAAATAAACTTATCGGTTTTATTAAGAAGTTGAATTTCTTCGGTGGACTTTCAAGAGTTGCTGTTCACCTAACCTAACCTAATCTTTATCCTGGATTATCAGCATGTTAAGAAAAGTACTTAGGAAGAAATTAAAACGATTTTAAACAATGCACACATAATAATAACTTCAATGAACCCCCACTGTATTTACGTCGACAACTCCTTTCCTTAAACTTTTCTGCAAAAATGTCTGCTTATCCCAACAATGATGCATTCCAAGTCATTTTCCCAAAAGACGCCCCACCCGACGAAATATACGACTCTAAGCCAACAAAAAATCTCCCTTTTTGAGAAAGAGTGAGACGAGCTAACTATGAATTTGAACAATTTAAATGATCGCTCCAACAAAACTCTAACTTTCCCCCCTGGATGTCTCAGAAGCCAGATGTTAATACGTTCCTCACTCAAAATCCAAAAAATTCAACCAACTCCTGTCTCCTACAAAACCTCTCCAAGGAAATTATATCAAAATACCCCCAAACCCTGCAAATCTATACAGATGCTTCAAAAAATCACAATGGAATTGCAGCAGCTTACATCTGTGGAAATAACAAATCTGCCGTCCGACTACCGAACCAATGTAGTATATTCACGGGAGAAACCACTGCAATTCTGGAAGCCATAAAAATGTGCAAAGAATCTACAGCAACCAAGTTTCTCATAATAACAGATTCGCTGAGTGCGTTACTTGGCTTAAAACAACTTTACCCTTCACATCCTATTCTCATACGAATCAAAAGTGAAATGGAAATAATACGCCTCACCCAAAAGAACGTCTCATTTCTGTGGGTTCCATCTCACTCTGGTATAAAAGGAAACGAAGAAGTCGATCAATTAGCAGTAGATACAACATCTAATCAAGAAGCACCTTACATTAAAATAATTCCATACACTGTCCACATAAATCCAATCAAAAAACATATATTTAATTCTTGGCAAGTAATATGGAACCATACGACATCCAAACTGAAAGAAGTTAAGCCACAAGTCGGATTATTTCTATCAATACCAGAAAAACGAAGAGACCAAGTTGTCTTAACCCGCCTGCGAATAGGTCACACACTCCTTACACATCAATATCTCCTCAACAAAGAACCAGCACCAGAATGTATACATTGCCATGTTTCTCTTTCTATAAAACATATCATCTTAGAGACATTAATTTGTATAACCAAATTTAAAAATTATCTATAACACAAATACAACACATACTACTTGTGTAAGTCCTCCTGCTAATAACTCTTAGTAGTTGATGCGGGCATGTTTGTATTAAATAAAAAAAATAACTTCAATGTTTAATACTCACATGTCGTACTCCGTCTGCAAACACAGCAGGTTTTTCCCTGAACGGTAAGTATCTTAAGTTATGAATAAGAGCTTGTTCGAACTCTGACATGAAATAGAGATTGAGTCCTCTCTGAGCTGCTACCATTAAATTATCGGGAGCTATTTTGAATGCTCTGTAGGTATCCGCAAGTGCACCCACATAATAACACGCCTCTGCTCTTGCTTTAGATCGTCCTAATAAGGCTCTAATGTTATTCGGTGTTTGGGAAATGGCTCTGTTGAAATAAATCAACGCTGAAAGTGAAAAATATCGATTAAGAGATTCATTTCATTTTATCACTTTACCATTTTCATATTGTTCTAGTCGTGCAATATAATAAGCAGTTTCTCGATAAAGATATTCATTATCGAACAATTCATCTATTTTGAAAGGGTCGGAGGGATCTACTTTTCTTTCGGCTAGAATCAATGGATCTGCGATTAAGGCTGCTTCCTCGAGTTCCTCCATATTTGGCTTTTTCCAAATTTATTAAGACGGATTTTTATTAACGGAAAAAATAAAAAAATTCCCCATAAAGTAATATAAAAAAAGGTTTTTTAAGTTGACCCCAAACAGTCAAAAAAAAATTAACAAAATGTCAAATGGTTATTTATACTTTAAGGGATGTAAGTAACATTTCTGCAGACTAGTGATTGGTCAGATTTTCGCCCCTTTCACAAAGCTATTTTGATACAACTGACGACATATATGTAAATGTATAAAGGCCGTATGCCATTATGTAGTTTTCGATATTGTTTTCTGTACAGTCGTCAATGCTGATGAAAACTGTACAGTTTCCTGTACAAGAAACTTTAGGTATTTTTTCGCGAGATCCCGTTGATATAACGGGAACTGTTATTCAGTTCCCACTACAATTTTGCGATTGAACGTTAATAGGGGAGTATGTTGATGACGTAATTTGTGACGCAATAAGTTATAAAACGGGATCTCTTTTAGTACCCGCATCTAGGAGTATGGTTACTGGCGGTTATAGAAATTTAATTGACAGGAGTGACATTTGAAAATTAATAAAACATTTTCTGTATGTTCCTTGTGGTATATTATTCATTCTTTTTTAATTTTTTGGGAAATTAAACCACAATATTTTTAAATTCTTTACTTCAACGTTTCGGTAGCGTTCCAGCTACCGTTGTCAAAAAAAATAAGTAGAAATTAAGTAATTTTTTATCCCTAACTGACACAACAAATTTTTTCTGTTGTTGCAAAATATGAGCAAACATGAAAAAATCATGACACAGTTGTCAGTTAGAATCTTTGGTTAGAATAACGGAACACCAGTTTCTCGTATTTAACTGTATGTTCTATGGTTAACATCAACTTGATAGTGGCAGCTAGGTTAGCCGAAAGTTTGACTGCCAGCTAATGCAAACTGGCAGTTGATAAACACTTTGACCAACAGCTAAGATTTAGCCGAGGGCTACAATATTTAACCGAGCATTGATAAACCCGCCCTAAGACCTTTACAGGTTGCGCGCGAGCGTTCTTTTTTTTAATTCACGTTTCAAATACATTTTGTCCATTCCAACTTGTCCAATTGAGTATTCCTTTACTGTTTCTAACGTGTGTCTCCTTTTTATTAGTTACGTACTTGAATCTAGACATTTAAAATATCTCTCTCAATCAGGGAGTGAATAGTAGACCTTTCAACTTGTAAGATAAATGATTTGAAAAGACCTATTGAATTAATTTCTAATAAATAATTTTTATAACTGGTTGGTAAAAAGTTGTAAATTATGGTCCTTAGAAATTTCAATGATTTTTGTCCAATGGTTTTGTTTTTTAAAGCAATTTCTATATTTAAGTCTGTATCGGGTGTTGTAATTGTGATCGATTTTTTGGAGTAGTGATGATTTATTCTTATAAATGTATATAACGACATTGTAAAAATATGTTTGTCTAATATCCAATGAAGATATTTCTGAGAATAGAGAGTTAGTTGGGTAAGTATTCGTTTTTTTTATAAATTATTTTTAAAAACCTTCTTTGAATAACTTCTAATTTTTTTAGGTGTGTTTTTGATGCAGAACCCCAGCATAATATTGCGTAGTTGATTCTGGATTCAACAAGTGAATGGTACACTACTCTCAGATAAGCAGGTTTCAAGATAGTTCTCATATATTTGATTTTATATAATAGTGGT
>CAJUYI010004651.1:0-17834 GCA_910591695.1 Galerucella pusilla
TAATTTAATTATCTGATACCATTACAATATATATATATATATATATATATATAAATTATTAGAAATATTTGCCAACTAAGTAACGGAGACGATTTATGTGGGGATGTGGCAAAATTGCAAAATTCAAATTCCAATCAAAATTAACTTCATTCAAATAGACCTTAATATCAGAAATAAAAATTGAAACATTTTTTGTTGAATGTCATATTGTTTTTTGAGTTTAATTTATAATGCACTTTTGTGTCAATTTTTTTATTGTAAATTCCATTCCAAAATTACAATACTTACAAACCCACATTTGTACACAAATATAATATTTTTTATTTCTATATATGACCACCCTGTATAAAAACCAAACTGGCCATTTTTGGGGCTGGTAACCAGATGATTCTGAATTCTGAAACAATATTATCCCACAAAAATACATCGTGGACCTCTCAAAAACACAGGATGTTACCTAGCGTCAATGATTATAAACCCTACAGGATTGCTTATTCGCTTGAATCTTTCGTCGGTGCTTACGTCACCAGTGGACCTCGACCGATTTAAAATATACTGCAATCGTTAATATTTTCCACTTTTTTCTAGTTTATTTGCAAAAAATAATTATAAATTAATTTTTTTGGGTGAAATGTTATTTTTAAAAGTTATATTTAGTAGTATAAGTAGTTATAAAATATAAATAGACGTTCGAAACAATAACTTTGAATTGAAGAAACTTGCTTATAATTTGTTTTGCACAGAAACAGAAGCAAATCTACGAGATGTACTTATGGGTTAATTGATGGGTAAACTCAGCATTATGTATTTTTCTTCTTATGGTGAAAATAAAATAGACGCCTTATGCACTAATAAAAAATTTATTAATAAACAATTTCTTAAAACCTCTATCATCTCTTGTGGTACTCACACATTTTCTCTTCAAAAATTTTTTTCTCTGGGATTGATAATTATTGTAAATAATCCTAATAATTTTTCGAAGTTTACAAAGGTGGATTCATGCAAGCAAAAATTAAAACTTACATTAAGTACTTTAAAACTAAAACTAAGAACTAAAGGTGGATTCATGCAAGAAAAAATTAAAACTAAGATTAATTTAAAACTAAAACTAAGGAGATAAAACCATGTTATTTTTCAATTTAAATCTAAATTTCTTAGTTTCTTGCATGAACATCTACATCACACGTACATGCTCATGCAAAAAACTAAGAAATTCAGATTTAAATTAAAAAATAATATGGTTTTATCTTCTTAGTTTTAGTTTTAAATTAATCTTAGTTTTAATTTTTTTTGCATGAATCCACCATTATAAAACCATGTAATGTAGATGTTTATGCCAGAAACTGACAAGCTAAGGCATTCTTTTTAGTTTTAGCTTATATCTTAATTTCTTATTTTTTGCATGATAATCTACATTACATGATTCTCTGTTCTAGGTTTTAGTTTTAAATTAATTTTAATTTTTGCTTGCATGGGGAAATCTATACATTGAAACGCGAATCCAAAAATTTTGTATTTACACTGAAATAATGTGCTTCGTATTTATAGACTTTCTTGATTGACAATTAGAGAAGTTTACTTACCACCTGTATTAATAAACAACACCTTCAAAATTGAAAAAACGGATAAAATATCGTCAAAACACACTTTGTAAACAAACGATAAACCATATAATTAAAAAGGTTAGGTCCAGTGATAACGTATTCGTCCGACTTGAGCGAGGCGAACACAGAGTTGAATGGAAATAAGCAATCCTGTAGGGTGTATCATCGTTGACCTAGCGTATAGACTATTACATTACCTTTGAAAACTCACAGATACAGTGATCTATCATCAAATCAAAAGTCGTATCAATTACCTCAAATATTTATCTAAATGTTCATATCGATTTGTATGTGGGTCCCTGGTACTTATTCCTTTCTTCTCAAAATTTACCATTCAAAGTTTTGTGTATCTTTCTTTTTCCTATTAATTAATTATTTGATTCTTGAAATTGTTCCTTTTTCCTCCTTCAATTTGAAAATGTTTTTTAATCATCAAGTGTTTCACTTTCTTCTGATAACACATGGTAATAGTTTTGTGTTAGATAATTTTCTTCTCATTCAGAATCATGAAATTTTAATGTTTTGCATTTATAAAAAAAAAAAAAATTTCCCGGTAGTTGGAGTGTGTAACGTTATATTTGGCCACTATCATTGAAATATTTAAATATCTACCGGACGGCGAGTAGCCAGTTCTTTTTCCTTATCAACATGTGATTCTCGTCGAGAACCTGTAGCACCGATTACCGCTGGAAGGCAAATTTTTACAATTAATGTGCGACGGATAATCTCCGATGGTGAAAATCAGTATACACTGATATTGGTCAAACATTTCAATTCTTCTCTCCTATACAGAGAAAAATGAAGAACACACTACGAATATGTAAATTCTTTCTAGAAGCGGAGCATGTGAACAGGAAAGGAATATGTAACGTATGTCGATTGCTCATCGCATGGTTCAATTTAATAGCGAGTAGTAAGAATAAGCTTTTTTCTCCTGTGAACCATGAACCAATAAGGTTAATTTTTAATTTATTTTGAGAGCTGGGGGCTCAAACTCTTTTTTTTTCTAAAGTCAATATGAATGGTAAGTTGCATTTACGTAAATGCTTTTCATTTCTGATTTTTGCTTTTATATTTTTCTCTCCTAGTGATAAGCGCCAGTTACACACTCACAATGATATTTTTTTATCTTGTTCTTTTTCTTTTTCTAGTTTTTATTATACAGTTGATAAAAGGTTGACATGTATATAGTTGAAGTCTTTAAAATATGTATATTTAGTTAATTAATTAATTCAATCTAATTACCAACCTGGAATATCATATTTCCGAAATACATTTTTCATTACATTTTTTTTATCGCCTTCTGTGATTGAAATAAGTAGTAAAATAAAATTGAGTTTTTATGTTATTTAGATATTGTTTCTTTGATGAAAGGAAATAAATAAGATTTCCTTAATAATATCATATCACATTTCTTTATTGCTTCTTTTGTTTCTTTAATAGTAAAATACAGGATATTTTTTTTATGAACCACGTTCTTAAATTAATTTCTTAAATAATTGTAAACCGCATAACTGTAGATATCCTGAATTTTACATAAAAAAAGAATGTAACTATTGCTGATACAATGTATCTTTCTTAGTACTTAGTACCTGCGACTTAGTACCTGAGACTTTGTACCTGCGACTTTGTACCTGTCAATTTTCCGAACGAAGTAGTTTCTATGAGGTAGAGACATCTCAGACACGTAGGACCTGGCCGAAGAAAATAAGGAAAGTAAAACAAAGTGCTTCAACAAACAACAACTTTTTTTTTTATTTCACTGTGATATTGGTTTTAACGTCGTTATACAACTTGTAAGTTTAACAACGTTGTTCATATTCCTTCCCTTCCATCATTTCCAGGTTTGTTGATAGAGAGTTGGGAGGTGAAAAACAAGTCCACTAATATTATTCAGGGTGGCGCCCACTTACCTTTCTTGATTAACTTTAATTACATTTCTTAACTTGATTTATTAAATTTATTTGGTTTCTTAACTTCATTTATTATCTCATTAACTTCAATAACTTAAATAAAGTAGGATTACCCGCGAACCGGTAAGACTACTCCCTGAACTGATATTCGTTTGGTCTCCGAATTCACACCTGAGGTGCTCTCCACATTGAGTCGCCGTTGCAGTTTATCTTACCTTATTATTTTAAATAAAAAATAGGTAACATTCTGAAGCACTAAAACGATCTGGAATATTTGAGGAGTGGGTTCACTTCCCAGAGATTAATAAGCTTGTCAAACAAAAATAAAATGACAGTCGTATTTTGCAAAATGGAATTTATTGTATATTTTATAAGAGTGTTTTGAGAAACACTATTTGAAATAGGGAAGGTATTCCATTCATTACATTATTTTGTAGGTTTCATAATAAATATCAACTGCCAGGTGTTATTGGGTGTTTAGACTGCACCCATGTTGCTATATTTCCTCCTCCGATTGATCATCCACAGTATCCAGAGAATATTTTCGTTAATAGAAAAAAATATCACTCAATAAATGTTCAGTTGATATGTGATGTTGACTGCGGAATATATCATGTTAATGCTAGATTTCCAGCGAGCTGTCATGATTGCCATATTTGGAATAACAGTAATGCCCAGGAAACATTAAGAAATGTTTATAATCGGGTTGGTGGAGGTTATTTTCTGTTAGATAGATCTATCATGATTTTTAGACGTGAACTATTATGAGAAACAATTATATTGTAGGTGATTCTGGTTATCCACTTTGACCATGGCTTCTTACTCCATTAGAAAACCCACAAGGTGGACTTGAAGAATTATATAACCTAAAACACAATTATGTTAGGTTAACTATTGTACGTGTTAATGGAATTTTCAAAATGCGATTCAGGTGTCTGTTGAAGCATAGTGTGTTACATTATAACCCAGTCACAGCTGGTAAAATAATAAATGCTTGCGTAGTACTGCATAATATGTGTATTGCAAACAATATTCACATTGATGAAGATGATGAATATTTTGATTTTGAAGATCTAATCCAGCAACCACTTCATGATAATGTGAATAATGGTCGTGTTAATCCAGAATGGCACGCTTCTTGGCTGGTGTGAGCCGTTTTCTTTTGCTTTCCAAATTTTTTGTGTATGTATGATATTTGGGAGGCATGTTGGGTATTTCTGTAGGTGGCACCACAGATGATATACTTGGTGGCACTGGTACATTTGCATCTTCCCACTCAAAGACTTTTTACCATTGTCTCCAATCCTTATTGGCTCCGGGAATTAAGAATCTCAGCAATGCTTTGCCATTTTTCCATGCAGTCTTTTGCCTTAAAGTTATTATTAAATTTGTCACTCAATAAATTACGGTCTCCGGTGACCATTTCGGTCAATTTTTTCTTTTTCCGTCTATATAAAAAAAACGTGGTGAATATAAAATAAACTCAGTCAAAACAAGTAGGAGATATTTTAGTTTCGACAGTGGACATTTGACTTTTACACAAATTTCTCTTTTATTCTGTTCTGTGTCATAATATTACAGCGTTAACACATATACATTCAACAAATAATGCCGCATGCGTTTTAAATCTCGATTCGTATTGAAGAATAGGTTTTGACAACATTGATCGACATTGCCGATGAAAAATCTCGAGATTTCGTATTCGAGATTCAAGAATCGAGCCCCATAAATTGAACTGAAATGTATGCAACCAAGTTTACAATCTGTGTACAGGAACACCCTAAATGCTGATAATTAACGTTTAAATCACAGAGTACATATAAAGACAGAGTATCTTCTCGTCGCGAATGCAATGGAACTATGTAAGTCAGCGGCAGCCATGTTAAAAATTCAGAAACCAGGACAGTATTTCAATAATTCAGTTGAAGCGAGGAAGATATATACTTAACCCTTCCTGGACCACTTTCGTGTAATAAAGAAAAAATGTTTTATATTGTTTCATTTTACTAATTGGAACATGTAGAAACATATACTTCCAATTCATAAAATTTTGATATTTTTTAAGGCCCTTTTGGGTATGGTACTCATTTGTCCCATTGGTAAATAATATTGAAAAACGACATGGTTCAAATAGACGTTTTATTATAAACTTTTGATAATGAAAATAAAGTAATTCTCAGAAATTATTCAAATAATCAGGTATGAAAAGGTGTGAAGCATAGTTTACATAGTGGTATGTTACACATTTGGCATAATTGAGTTGTCCTCCTCTCAACTTTTCGTTTAGCGCACCTTGAACAACGTCTTCTAGTTTATCTTATAATGGGTAAATGGCCTCCAACATCCCGTAGCTGCATGCTACTCTTCGAAGGTCTGCCTATACTTCGTCGTCTACTTTTTTCCAGTTAGCCTTCTTCCGTATTCAGCCATTTCTTCTGACAAATCTGCCAGGAAGTCAATAAACTCTTCCTTCTATTTTTTTCATCATAAATTATCCAGCTATTTACTGCCGCTTCCATTGTCAACCTGTAAAATGTCTTCTCCCACCATTTAGCAGATCTTCTATTCGGATTATATGTTGTATATTTTTGATCAGCTAATTCTGCGCCACCCATGAATTTATTATAAAAGGCGATCATTTCCGGGCAGGTAACATCAACTTTTTCGCCACTCTTCTGTTTGCGCTCTACTAATACTACATCATTTTAATGACAGTTACTCAGGAGCAGCACTTCTTTTGTTCCTGCCATTTGGTAAATATAATATTTTCAGTAGTACTAAGAAAAACAGATTCTCCTTTCTGTAGTTTTCCACAATCTTTAGGAATATTTTTTTCGATTTGCAATGCAAATACCGACAGCAGGAAATTTTATACCCTGAAGTAACCTAACCGAGCTAAAAAATCTTTCGAAACAGATTACGACATCTGGTGCTTGTATTGTTTTCACCAACTTAAAAACAACTCTTTCACCTAGAGTTCCTACTTGTTGCGTAGTTTCAGCTACAGTATAGACATTCATATCATAGGTATACCCTGTACATTTAGATTATTTTTCAAGTTAGTATTGTTTGAGCCTAAATCCGTAATTGATACAGTAACAATAACTCCTGTATCTCGAAGCTTTGTAACTAAGCTCAAAATCATAGTTTGCATGGTTGCTGCTGGACAATTTGAATGAAAAAAATTATATGCTAGAGGTTGAAACTATTTATTTTTTACTCCCCGTATTACATAAACAGAAGCAGTTTTGGCTGAACTGAATTTTTTTAATCCCAACCCATCATCTGCCATTCCGTCCCAACAATTGAGTCAGTGTCAACCGAATAAAATAAATTTGATTCAATATTAATTTCGTCCACACACCAAACACAGTATCTCTCTGATTCTGAAAAATATTCCACTTTTTTCCCAATATTTTAAATAATGTCTTATTATTTGGACCCTATTGAACACTTGGATTTTCAACCAATTTCAGTAATGTTGAAGGTGCAGGTAAACAAAACTGGGACATTAATTTTTTTATATAGTTTTGGGCCTGTGAAGTACATCTCTAGGCATTTATTCTTGAATTTTGAGGAATATATCCGGACTTTTGGCCGTTTTCTTATTTGAGATACTTGGGTATTTATAAAATTTGCTAACGATGGATCAGGACAAAACTTTTCAGTCAATTGTATATAGTGTTCAACATCTATTGATTCTTTTGCAGTTAATAACACATCTTCTAATTTGCGTTCCACTCCTGCGTTTGTCTTCCTAAATTGGGAATTTTCGTTTTGCAAAAATTTTATTCTGTGACGTAGTCTGCCTTTTCTAGGGGATCGTGCTGACAAGCTCATGTCTGTTTGTGTTGAACTGTGAAGAATCAGTAAAGATGTAGAAACTGCTGCCATTATTTTACGTTCAGACTGGTAATTATATTTTGGAGAACTTTTATTTTACCATTACCGCCAGACATAACGGATGTTATATCTGAAATTGAAACATGAAAATATTGAAACAATATTTAACGTCGTAAAATCTGTGAGAACTTAACTCCAGTAAAAAGTTTTTGACAAACATTCAAAGTGGTAGAGCTGGATGAGCTGCAAGCCAATGATGGGTATATCGTAGGTACAGCCCTAATAGCACATATATGTCCTTTGGACGTCCATAGGATTACAGCCTGCCATTGGTGATGATATCCAATGGACAACTGAAATATGTTCTGCATATGTACAATGGATATCCATAAGACAATGCATTTCCGCAAAAATGGACATCCATACATTAGCCGTTTCAAGACATCCATCGGCTGTCTTGAAATATCCATTGGCTGTCCCAGAATATCCATACATTTCTTGATGGAGACATAGCTATGTCCAATGGATATCCATACGTTCCATAATGGACATATAGCTATGTCCATTGGATATACAGAGAGAAGTATCCAATGGATGTCCATAAGGAGGTCTCCAATATATGTCCATAAATAGGTGACGTAAAGGTATCCAATGAATGTTCAGTATAAAAAATATGAAATGCTATAGATAAAATTATCAGCCTCTGCAAACCATTATTTTAATAACTACTTGTTGTTGATGGAAAACGAGTTTAGCGGTGTTGCATTAAATCATAAACAAATCTAACCTATTTATAAAAATCAAAGAATGAAGCAAATAATCGTTACTTTAATTTTAAGTTTTGTTTCAGTTGTGTTATCCGTAAGACCAGGGAATTTTCAAGGATATTTAAATACTGTAACTGTTGAAAATAATCATAATAATCTTTTGTCAGTAAACTCGATGGTGTCCAAAGGTTACTGTGTATGTTTTGACACTGAAGGCTGTAAAATTATTGAACAGGAGAAATGTTCTATTGAGGGAGAACCCATAGCAACAGCTATGTAAGTAAACATAGCGAAAGCAACCACTTCTCATATGCTATGGCACAAGCGGCTAGGTCATCTCAATCACTATAGTATGAGTCTACTAAAAACAAGTCTAGCGACAGGAGTGGTGTATAAAGAAAGTAATGTTCCTGAATACTGTGGAAGTTGCATTGAAGGAAAACAAGCAAGAAAACCATTTCCTTACAGAAAGAATAAAGAAGTTGTTAAAAATGAACTAGACCTAATTCATTGTGATTTAGTTGGACTAATGGAAGTAGAATTATGGGGAGGTATAACATATATTTTCTCTCTCATTGATGACCATACAAGAAAAATATTTTGTTATTTTCTTCAATCGAAAGATGAAGCTCCTGCTTTTTTCAAAGAATTTTGTTTCATGGTAGAAAATCAAACTGAACGAAAAATAAAAGTACTGAATACTGATAATGGGTGTGAGTATTACAATAACACGTTAGATGCATGTCTCAAAAATAAAGGAATCAAGCATGAGCTAACTGTACCCTATAGTTCTGAACAGAATGGTGTGGTAGAGAGGTAGAATCGTTCAATTCTTGGAAAGGTACGTTCCTTGCTTATAAAATCAAATAGCCAGAAACAAATGTGGACAGAAGCAGCAAACCCTGCAGTTTATCTTTTAAGCCGTTCACCTATGAAAAAATACGTGGTGCAACGCCAGAGGGAAAGTGGACTGGGGAAAAAGTAGATTTTAGCCATCTTAGTGTTTGGATGTAGTGCCTTTGCCAATAAACCAGATATAAAAAAGAGAAAAATAGATGAAAAGAGCAAAGAGTATATTTTCGTTAGATATTCTGAAGCCAGTATTGGATATAGATTATGGGTTCTTGACAATCACAATCTAAAAATAGCAAGGGATGTTATGTTTCTGCAAGAAAAATTTTGCACCCTGCTAAGTTAAGCATTTCCTTTCCACTTAAGGTGTTTTCGATTATTCACTTTTGGCTGCTGGTAGTAGCTCATAGTGACTGAATTTCGTTCGTTTATTACTGGGCGTGACGCCCCTTGCCCCTTGAGCACATACCAAAAAGTATGAGCTTCAAGCCAGGGTAGGGGATCTCTGGAGGCGCGATAGTGCTGCCACATGGAGAGTCCCGTCAGTACTAAAATTTCTAATTTAATGAAAACTGTAACGCCGTTAATGGTAATTGCAGATTCTTCCACATATATCAGCGCTGACATCCTAACCTAAGTATTTTTTTATCTATGATCCTAACTTGACAACTTGACAACTGCCTGACAACTTGCTTATTTGTGTGTGTTGAATATTCGTAGTGGGTTTTTATTGTTCATAGTGGGACTTTTACTTTAAGAGACAATGTCGAGAATGTGTATTGTGGAAGACTGTAATGTGAGATGCACCCGGTAACCTTTATCTTTATAAAAACATGTTTCATTAAATAAAAAGTGACAGAAGTAGATATTCTTCCATACAGCTTTGAACTTCCCATCTTTGTTGTTGAAATCCTAACGTTTATTTTTCTTCATGTAATTGAAATATGTAAAAAACGTTTTATTTACTGTATACTTCTTTTATTGAATAAAA
The DNA here is from genome assembly GCA_910591695.1 of Galerucella pusilla. Lineage (NCBI taxonomy): Eukaryota > Metazoa > Arthropoda > Insecta > Coleoptera > Chrysomelidae > Galerucella > Galerucella pusilla. The sequence continues at coordinate 9,971 of CAJUYI010004651.1, forward strand.
TATATAAACCTGATGATTATTGCTTTATTCTTCAGACTCCAGGCATTATATGGTCCATTTTTTGTCATTTCATTCAATTTTACTTGACTATTTGAATGTTATTATTGTAATAGCAATCTAATGTTGAGTAACTTTAAATGAAATATCAAAAAATACAGTAATTTTGAATATGCCGCCAAAAACTGTATAATTACAGGAATCTTCTTTTTCGGCTGTTAGCGAAGTTCACAACCATCTGATTTGTGTTGAGGTACTGACGGGACTCTCAAGGTGGCGCCATCTGTACAAATAGAGGGCGCCACGGGTAAGTTTCCCATCTATAAGTATTTTTTTATCTATGCTTCAAGCCACGGACATTAAATATTTGACGTTTGACCGGTGTGACGTTTATTAAAGGGTTAAGATTGTGCCGATTACGATTTAAACCTTACTAAAAATACCTATCTAAATATACAAAAGTATATTATCAAGAACATTATAATTGAAAACTGTTCTAACAACACAGGAAATTCATTAATAATATCAGATGATTGTTAGGATGATGAAATTGAGGAAGAAATGTTTTTTCCAAGAAGACAAGTTATTTTTAAAGTTGATAGATTTGTTTAATTTACTGTTGTAAAGTTATTCAAATGAAGTGTTCCAGAGTCACTTTCGTATAAAAAAGAATATAATGTATAATTTAATTGGTAAGTATGCAACGATAAGTTTTAAAACTGTGTAGCAATTCACTTCTAGCTGCAATGAAGAATTTTCATACCACGTAATGATTTAATGATTTTTTTGTAGATCAATTCAATCAACAATTCATAAAAAATAAAACAAACACGGAAAAGATAAGGTATCTACCGAAAAAACATTTTTATTTGGTGTTTGGTACATCAGTAACAATGAAAAATTTCGGCAAATTCGGATCGTTTTGATGTATCTTTGAGCACTGGGCATCAATTATTAAAGCAAGTTCTCAATTTTCTCCTATCAATTTCCAAAAAATGCATCAAAATGCCAACAGAAAGAGGAAAAACTGTTGCTGCTGTGCATTTTGAAAATAAATGTGGAATTGATAGTGTGATAGGAGCAATCGATGGGTGTCACATTAAAATTAATAAACCCCAGAAAGAGCGAGATTCTTATATTAATAGGAAAGACTATCACAGTCTTCTGCTACAAGGGTTAGCCGGATACAACGGGGAATTTTTAAATGTCTATTATGAACCTGGCTCCTTACATAATGCCAGATTACTGAAAAAATCCCAATTGTATGCAAAGGCTCAAAATGAATCTCTTCTCAAAAATTCTGTTGTTCTTGGAGATTCTGCATAGGTACCCAAATTTGGACTGGCTAATTACTCCCTTTAAGGATAATGGACGCCTAACCCGTAACCATACAACATTTAATTATGAGTTATCTAGTGCTCAGGTAATTGTTGAGAATGCTTTTGTGTTTTTGGGTGAACGATTCACAAGATTATTCTTTTTAAATAATTAAGATTTGTTGTTGGCAAATAAATTAATAATGATGGCATGTGTACTTCACAACATTTGTGTTCATAGAAATGATGATACAGAATTTGAACCATTTATAGAAGATACTCCGAATGAAGATTTAGCTGTCATAACGATCCTGAAGTTTCTCAAAAATCTACTAAAAGGAACGAAATTTTCCAAAAAATATTTGTTTTAATAAAGATCATATGTAAATTTTTGAAAAAAAAAATATGTTCATCTTTTAATCAGTCTTTTATTTGCTTCACAATATTAAACAATCAAAAAAATATAATAATTAATTGAAAAAATTAATAAAAATACATTTTTTTGTATAACACCTATGCATTAATAATTAATCTATGAAAATAAAACTCACTCCAAATAAAACAAAACAAAATATTCAACTTTAAAAAATAACACAAAAATAAGTAATAGTACCTTGACTTTTCTTCTATTAAAATCTGTTTTTCAATTGCACATACTTCCAAGTGCCTTCTTTTCTTCTCTGCTTCCTGATTTTTCTCAAAATTCAAAAAATTCTCCTCCATATAAATTTTTCTTTTCTTGTTATTTCAACATTTTTAGTATCTCCATTGTCTGAGGTTCCTGATTCGGTGTTGTTAATTTCTGGTCCACTCTCATCGGTTGTGTTATTAACAAAGTGATGTTCGTTTTCGTCCAAGCTATCTAAGGTATGAACACAAGAGATAGATGGCTTTTTTCCTAAAATTCCTTCCATTTTGTCATAAAAGTGGAATCGACTTCTTGATGGACCTGTAGATTTTTTAACGTCTTTCCAACTTTAAAGGATTTATTTAAACTTATCCACTCATTTTTGCGTTGAACTTCAGTATATTCGAAACCATTGCTACATAAGATATTGCCCAAATGAACAAAAACATTCTTTCGTTTAACATGATGGTTGAGATCATCAATAATATTTTCCATTTCATCAATTAATAAGTTGACTGCATTGAATGACCAATGTACATTCTCTTCGGAGGTTAATTTGCTAGAGTCACTTTAATTTTTGCTCACATGGTGGTTATCAGATATTTTATTTGATGGTGATTGAAAAGTTGGTTCGTTGTTAGTAATTTCAGTCAACGGTGATGATAAAGTTGTGGTTGCAGAATAAAAATGTTTAGTTAATGATGATGGCAGAAAATTTTGTTCTACATTATCATTGTCTCTGGTATTATCTTCAAGTTGTAAAGACTTCACATGACTCAAAAGTTTTTCCCTTGTGAAACTCAAAAAATTATTTTTCATTCGAAATGGTTTAAAGATCAAAACTACTATCAAAAAATAATTAGAAGAATTATTGCAACTTTTTCTCTCGTTACATATTTCTAAAAAGCATGCAAAGTGTAAGTTTTAAAGCAAAAAAATGTACATTGTTTTCTATTTTAAAAATTAACCCCTTTTAAAAATAATTCATTACTCTTAACACTTTGACGGACAGTGTCAGGTTACTGATCCCCCGCGGTTTGACACTGACAACTATTTATACAATAAGGCTATCCAGAACACGTGACCATCTGACATACAAAATGGCCGTTGGTAGACACACAAAAGATCATTCACCTGCGTTTTGCATAGGTGCATAGTTGTGTTAATAGTTTTTTTGGAACTTTAGTTCTTTACGCCAGGTTATGTTTGAGCGACCAGGGGTCGCGACGCAAAAGATCTGACCGTTACGCTACGTTATGTTACATTGCTTCGTTATGTGCCTTGCTTTTGCGTGCTTGTGCCTCCTTAGTCTCTCTCTCGTTTACGGAGCAGCGATTCATAATAATAAATATGCTCCTACCCGGATTCGAACCCGGGCCGCCCGCGTGCAATGCGAGCATTCTAACCGCTGAACCACCGATGCTATATTGAAATTTTATGCAAAGCTGGTATTCGCAGTGCTAGTGATCTACTTGAATTTGTTCGGATTAATTTTAACTATTATTTCCATAATTTTTTTTGCGCGATTAAGGGGTCTAGCACATTCACTTTTCGGAATACAGGGTGTTGAAATTTTGAAAACTTGAATGTTTTAATGCGATAACTTTAAAATGGATGGATAAATTGATTTGACATTTGGCAGGTAGTTTTTAAATGTAAAAGGGCATATTTTGAAAGAAATTGTAATTTGTGCAACTAGTGTGGATATGATGGCCATATCGCACGAGGACGAAGATGGAGCACGACGCCGTAGGCGGAGTGCTCAATCGTTCAAGTGTGATATGGACAATCCACACGAGTCGAGCAGCATATTTTTTCTACGACCCACTTAGGAAAAAATCTAGAAAATTGAAATTTCTATAAACTGTAATATAAATTCAAATTAAAAATTTAACAATTCAATTTTATGTTTCCACTAATTTTGTGGTAAACGAATGTCCAATTTGTATAGTGATACGGTTTCCTCTTTTAAATATACGATGCTGTTATAAGTAGATGTTGCCAGTCGGACTCCCTCATGGAGGGTACCGTACCATTATCTATAATAATGAATATTCTGCTGAATATTTTAAACGTCTACCTGTTGTCGTTATTAATATCAAGCAGAATGATTATTTAAAAATAAAATTAACAATAAAAAAAATTCCTCGCGGGGAATCGAACCCGGGTTTACCGCGTGAGAGTCTGGTGTGCTTACTACTCAACCACCAAAGAATATGTAAATTGCTTATCTATAACGTCAGATGTATTACATAACTTTTGCTTAAAAGGAACTAAAGTTCCTACCGTGTGTCCCGCGACACGTTCTACCTTTTTTTTTCTATTATACGTGTTTAAAGTTTAAATAATGGCTTGTTCCAATAAATGTGATTATCTATTGACGTTAAAGAGTGACTGTGAAGAAATTGCCATAAGATACAAGGAAAAGATAAGAGTTATTCAGGGTAAAGATCCTTACACACTCATGAATAACCCTGCTCCTATTGAAGAAACTGAAGAAGTCGATTTCCACCAGTGACTTATTTCCACATAGTGTCGTATTTGGTCCTGACACACAGCTTTTACACCAATGAACAAATGAAATCTTATAAGAGTTTGTCAGCATACAAATATTTTCAAGCTGGATTGGTCCAAAATTGCAGAGCTGGAAGAATTGGCGAAAATATTTTTGTGTTTGGCCAGGTGATTGAAAAATATATTGTGCTGCGCTACTACATAAGTAATAGAAGAGCTTTTCAAAATAAAATATCCAGTTGTGCTCTTTAAGATAAGATTTTTTTAGACTTGAAATTCTACTGAAATAATCAACAATATTTCCTTTCCAGGTGAAACACTCTCAAAGGATGAATGATCCACCATTGAAGGTATGGATTATTTGTCAGCCAGATGGTTCCATAATATCTGCACATTGTACCTGTATGGCTGGCCTATCTGAAGTATGCAGTCACGTTGGTGCATTATTATATGGTTTGGAATACATGTACCCACATTTCTCTCCAACTGACATGAAATCAAGGTGGAATGTACCATCGATTTCAAATGTTCCAATAGCGAAATTGAGTGAAATGGAATTGAAGAAAACAAGAACTGAAGGATCTCTCACAGCAAGTCATAGCTCGAGACGCTGTCCCTAGACTTGAAGGGAAAGAGCTGATTGGGTTTCTTCAAGATATGCAAGATAAAGGAGATGATGCAGCTATTATGAGAAAAATAGAGCCATTTGCATCTCAAATGAGCTACAAAAAATTACCTCATATCTATGATATATACAAAGAGAAAAATGAATTGCTCTCCTTATCTGACTTGTGTCAACTAGGACATCAGGTTGAAGAGCAACTAAATGATCAGAAACGTAAAAGAATTTTATCTAATTCCGCTATCAAATGTGACACTTTACGTCACTCCTTGACGTTAGGTAACGTCACATTTTTCATAACCTTCATATATCAGTTATGAAAAGTAGTTATGTAAAAACTTTACGTAACTGTTTATGTTACAACATAGAGATACCACATGAGTTTCAAAGAATAATTTATTAATTAGGTAGGTACTGTAGCTACTGATTGGGGCATAAAACATGAAAAAACTGCACTCAAGGAATTTTCTGAATGTATTGGGAAATTTCATACAAAATTCAGTATTGAGGAAACAGGTCTGCATATTGATGGAAGTTACTCATTTCTTGGTGCCACTCCAGATGCAATGATGTCATGTGATTGCTGTGGACAAATATGTGTGGGAGTGAAGTTTCCATATTTGTTAAAAGACAAGAGTTTTGTTGACTTCATTAGTGAAAAATATTCATTCTTGTCATTTGACCAAAATGATAAAACTAAGGTAATTTTGAAATCAGACCATATATCATTTTATCAAATACAGATGCAAATGCACATAACTCATAGTAAATTTTGTTATTTTGTGGTTTGGTCTCCGAACGAAACGAATATTATAAAAATTCACGCAGATCCATCTTTTTGGAACGAAAACTTCCCAAAAGCTTTTGAATTTCATAAAAAAGTTGTCCTTCCAGAGTTTTTGGGAAGGTATTTCACTAAGGGTAAATATTTGCAACAGAAATGGTGTTGTTGCAATTCCGTAGACGATGGTAGGCCTATGATAAAGTGTTTAAGGGGAATCTATCGGCAGCGATTTGACAAAATATCGAAGTATTTTTGGCAAAGAATTTTGAAGTAATGGATGTATTGAAAATTAAGAAAAAAATATATCATGTAGATTAATGTTGACCGTACAATTCCTTATTGAAATTCGGTTGCTACCACTAAAATATCGGATAAAAATCCATCTCTCGCTTTTCTATCCTTCTATGACTGACATTGTCTCTCTGCTTCGGTAGTCGCGTGCCGTTCCATTGTTGATACAACGCTCGCCGGTCTCGGCGGTCTTCCAGTTTAGTACTGACGATGTACGTGAACCAAAATCCGCTTGGACCGCTTGGCTACCTACATGATGCGGAGCTTTCATATTTCTAATAAAATTTTCGTTATGTGAACTTAAACGTGAGGACGTAGGGAAACAAAAAAATATACAAGCATAATTGTGCAAGGTCGAATTTGGTAGATGCCCCTTAAATGATGATTGTGAAACCCAATGGTTCCACTTGAATTGTGTTGAACTGACTGATTTTCCTCAAAATGAATGGATTTGTCAGTACTGTACTTCATAAGGTGCATAGGATTTCACTGTGGTTGATTTCCCAAGAAATGTATGAATTAATCTAAGCATATAGTTGTGTTAGTATATAGAAAAGTTTTTAAAAAGGAGACAGCTGAATTAAAGGAAATGTTAAATGGATATACCCCAAAAACTCAAAAAAGCAGCTGTTAACATATACACTTCAGTTTTTACACTCCAACAATACATAATATCCAAATAACAAATGATACGCCATACTGTTGAGATGCAATACCAAAACTCATTCTTCTAGTTGTAGAGGGTTTGTCTATTCAACATTTGTGTTGTTTATATAAATACATTTTTTAGATTAGTTTGAATTCTAACTGGAAACAAATTTTCAGTTTCCATATAACTTGTAAAGGTTTTATAATGTAATTTTATTACTGACTTGAGAAGAAATGAGAAATAATTTGATTTGTGAATAATTTTTTTCCCTAGAACGATCCAAATTAAAAACATGTTCCTCTTTATTTAGTTAGAAACTAATTATTTAATGAAAAATATAGTACAATGTCAGGTATAATAAAATACATAAATTACTTCACAATTTATTTATGGATTATTGGGAGGGTATTATTGGTGGACAAATATTAATTAACGCACAACATACTACCACAATTTTGTCCAAAATAGGGTCATCCTCACCACAGGACAAAATAGAAATTGGCATATCATCAGAAAGAATTCTAAATTCCTGCCTGATGCACCCAATAATCCTTACAAGATGAATTCGAACGTTAGCAATCGATTTGGTAGTTTCCACTTCTATTGGATGTAACTGATTTTTACCTTAAGTATAAGCTGGCATTTGCAATTCTGCGTGTAGTAGCCTTACATGTTCACTTATTAAAAACCCTCGATCTGATAGTATTACATCACCTAAAATTAAATGATAGTCATGAATATAGTCCCATGCATCGTTATGTGACTTACTTCTAATGATGTTGTCCGAGAATTTTGAGTGAGTGAGTGAGTGAGTGAGTGTTTGTCTGATGCTCTGCCTCCCCATGCTTCAATAATAAAATTGACAGTTCCTGCTGGTGTTATTCCTATAAGGTAGTTCCAATAACTTCATAACTCCCTTGAATTTCATAAAACTGTATAATACTTTTGATGTCAAATAATGTTTGTTCCCATTTCACATTTTTCCAATCTAGATTCAAGTTTCTTGGTTGACTCTTAAGAGATTATCATCGTAGTTAAATCTTCTGCTGTCATATTTGTTTGT
>CAJUYI010004652.1:0-17834 GCA_910591695.1 Galerucella pusilla
AAAAAGAAAAAACTTCCAGTGAGGATCGAACCTCGATCGTTCGCGCCATAGTCAACCACCACTAGGCTATAGAGCATATTTATAAAAATGTAAAGAGCAAATTTTTAATCGGAACCCTCACATTTATAAATGAAATTAATTCCGGGAGGCGTACATATTCACTATCGCTACTGCTGTCCATTTTTTTCTCTTATAATACGTAAAATTATGATTTTATAATTATTTTGACGTTTCAAACGTCGCGCTGTCAGAAGCGATTTGCGTTTTTAGGTATTTGACGTTTTAAAGAGATGATTTGATTTATTCATTTTAATTCATTTCAGCGTAAATTCTGATAATAATAGAATGTGATTGGCTAACGAGAGTGAATTCTTTTTATTATTCACTGGTATGAAGAATTTATATCATTATTCAGCTAAATATGTAAAAATAATCTGTGCGTTATTATTCAGTCGTGGAGAAAAGAAATTATTGTATTCATTGTAACTTATTCTGGAAGCACTTATTTCACTTGCTTGGTAAATTCAAAATGAATTTTTCGAAGGCGTTGACTGCATCTTTCGGAGATTGGAACTAATAATTTCATTTAATTAATTTTTTGGAAAAGGGAGAAGCTTGTTAGGATAGTTCTTGCAACTCAATTGTTTTTCTGTGTTGGAAATAGCATTGTCTTGGTGGATAATCGATGGGAGTTGGTTTCTTATTCGCGTTATTATTTCGGGTATCAACAAAGCCTGAGAAATTTAATTATATACTTCTTGTGGTGGTACTTGAAGATCGTGGGTACTAACACGCAAAGGGAGTAGGCTCCTAATGCGACTCTGCGGCTGATCACAATGCTCACTTGGGTGCTAGTCAAACCAATTTTTACTATGTATGTGGGACTTCCTTCAGGTGCGTGTAATTTCTTTAATAGCAAAGATAATGACGTGAATAAAAAACCAAAATGGTGCTGACATCCCCAACTGTCTGCTTTCTACAGAGTATTTCAAATTTCTCGTTAAACAAATCTTCACATTTTTGCATCCCGTATCTTTTCAAATTTATCTTTACATGCACAGCATTGCTACAGAACCTGAACCTAAAGTTTATGATGAGGGCCTGAGGGCCGTTAATGGGGAACATGAGCAACCTAACCAAAAACGTTGTACAAAAAAATATATTGCGTGTAGGAAACACTTTTTCAACACAAAACCCAGACATCGATTTTCACGCACCTCAACCTACAACTTCGGACTATAAAGCTTCCACCGAAACCATGAGTGATAGCGTGATGGAACCCTCAAATGAAATTTGTGATATTAATATAAAAAAGGAAAAGGTTTGTATTTTGTTTTTGTAGGCTGGAAACATGAAGTTATTTATTATTCACCACACTTCTATTTTGGATGAAGATAAGTAAGCGCTGCTACCATCGCAATAATATGGTGAAATAATAGTATATTATGATATTAGGATAATAAGTGATACTTTATACGCTGATTGTGGGAATGTTGTCTGACGAACTTAGTGAGTCAAAGAATCCATGCGAGGCACATAAAGTATCTTCTTATTCACCGAATATTATCTACTATTTTTTCTTCAAACGTGGATAATTTTATTCGAGATAAAACAATAAAGGACACGAATTTTTTCATAAAGATAGCAAGATTGTATTTTCCAATTTATTTCACTGTATATTTCCTTTTTGGCATCATGGATACGTTCTTGTTTTGCATCTAACAAACCAAATATTCCAAATAATGTGTTTTTTTTTTCATTGGTGAACCATTTTACGGGGGTGTTTTAAAGTTACCATGGCAACATCAACAACTCGAAGTCTAAATCTATGGTCTAAATAATGTCTAAATGACAATTTTTTTTATTATTGATCTGACAGGAGTATTTTGTAACGTCAAAACTTTTATTCGAACAATATTTAACAATGTCAAATTTATAAATTAAAATGGAAAGTGCCGTTGGTATTGTTTGAAATATTAATATTTCGATTTTTCAAATCTTAGGAAATGGTATTTAAATTAATACTATTGACATTCACAGAACTCAATTAGGTTGAACTCCCATCAAAATACCAATTAGTTTATGCTTTTCTCATTTCCATGACAATGCAAGGTATACCTACATCATAAATTCAACCATTTTTTTTTTAATGACAGCTGTTTCATCTTCTGGCTTTTTTTTTTCTTTCTTTATTATTTATTATAGTAGATTTTGGTACATTCGTAATGATACACGTAACACTTAAAACTAAAAAAAAAACTAATAACTTAAAGGTGCGACTTCTTGCCTTCTTGCTCATAGAAGAGAACATATGCTTCCCCACTGACTAAAGATTACGACGATATTAATGACACCCTTGCCACTGTCCGGTTTAGTGACCTCTGTAAGTGGTTCCACTGTGATTTGATATAGAGTAGAGGTTGTCAGCCGCGTAATGGCTCATATCAAGCCTTTCTATTGGAAAATCTATTGCAACATTAAGTTTTCTCCTCAATCTTCTTGACATTTGACATTTAGTTCTTATTTCCATCTATGATTTCAATTTCTTGCTGTTGTAGTAGTCATAGACCAGTACTTATAATTTCAAAGTGCACCAATAAAAAAAATAGCGTGAAGTACTCGTGGATAACTGGTCTTTGAAACACTTGCTCTATTTCGAGCACTCCGGCTTCGCCGTCGAAAAATCGCGCGTGTTTTAAAGACCTTAATATCCACTTATACTATTATACGCTTAGGAGTATAAGTACCTATACTCTTAGTCATATAAATGACACTTATGCCCAATTTCACCAACCATTTCCTAAAGTTAGGTAATACCTAAAACACATTTTGGAATGACAAAATAGAATTTACGTTCCACCATGCGCTAAGAAACCAGAAACCACCACCAACCAACCAGAAACCATGATAGAAAATACCCAATATTGTCACTCTCAAGTAATGGTAAAACGAAAATTTCACTTAGCAATTACAAATTCTGATTTAGGTATTACCTAACTTTAGGAAATGGTTGGTGAAATTGGACATTAATGTCCTTGAGAAATGTCACATAAGTTATCACTTCTATTTATAAGAAGTTCGAAGAAAAAATGAGTTTGTCACAGTTTTCCAAATGATTATCATAATAACTGAAAGATGATGTCTTTTCCCGTTTTTCCGGAAAGTTGATCAATAGCTTCGATTTAGCTTAGTGAACTGAATTTGCGAACTAAGATGAAATTTTGCAGAAGAGGATAATATGCCATGTCCATTTTAATCAAGTGAAGGAAAACTCGGACGGAAAAAGTAGGTGTTTTGATTTTTCCATAATTGTTCCAGTTATATTATTTATTATTTTAGACCAACAAATCTACGCGATAAAACAAACAAAATACTCAATTTTCTTTGAATATGAGAGCCTTTATTTTTATGTTATGTGCTGAAATTGGTTATTCCCGTTATCGTATGACGCTTACAACAAATATCAGACAACAACCAAATCACGTGACGTCATTTCACACGTCTTGAGCACTGGGGACCCGTCACCAGATTTAGGTGTTATGTTCCATTATGCATAGTACCCTGCTTCAAGCAGTACCACACTAAAAATTTTCAAGTTTCCTGATAAATGCTTTATAATGTTTATATTTACAAGTATAATAAATGTTATATTCCGATTTCTAAGTTTTTATAGCGTTTGCGGACATATACGTTTGAAGCAGTTTGGTGACGAATTACCGTGTTTGAAAATATGGTTTTTGGTGCACGTGCTGCTCCAGACGGATTTATTCGCAAGCGCTAAATAATTGCGCACTGGTGGCACGACTTATTTTTAAGAATTTAGCAGTGAAAGGGTTAATATCACAAACCTATTTGAGGTGTGTGTCTTGACAGGACCAATGGTATATTTAGTTTATATGCTGCTTTCGTTTATTTGGGCTTCAAGCACTTGTGCGTGACGCCTCAGTCGTCACGACTTTTAGCAAAACGAACACGATTTTTTAGGATCCTCAAAACCACTTGTCATGTGCCAATGCCAATAAATTTCCTTTGTTGTTAGAAGAACACTTTTCAATTATAATGTTTCTGATAATATAATTTTGCATATATTTAGATATTTAGTAAGGTTTAAATCATAATCGGCACAATCTTAACCTTTAAATAAACGTCAAACCGGTGAAACGTCAAATATTTAATATCCGTGGCTTGAAGCACATACTTTTCGTTATGTGCTCAAGGGGCAAGGGGAAGGTGAGACTAGGCGTCACGCCGGGTAATAAACGAACGAAATTCAGTCACTACGAGCTGCTACCAGCAGCCAAAAGTGAATAATCGAAAACACCTATAATTGGAACAAGGCAACATTGACATTGTTGACAGTTGGTTAAATAGTTAAATAGCTGTGTTATGTAGGTTAGTTGGATCCATTTAATTCCCAAATTCCTCACGAGTGGGCCCCAAAAGACTTTTTAACATTTTCTTGATCCTACGCAGATACTTCATGGAAAATCCGGCAGTTCGGATAGATACTGGGATATATATTTGTCTAAAGAGCCATCACCCGTGACAGACGTCAGTTGGAAATTGTCAGACATTTTCTTGTTGTCTTCTATGTCCTGACGCTGCGTATTTTTATTATTTTTTCCTTTGACATAAGCGGAACGACCTACTTGCATCTTCAGTTGTGTATATCCCACGTAGATCTACTTTCGATTGTCTGATCGTCAATAACCTAATACGTATGGGTATTGTGGAGTCTATGGTATTCGTTTCGACGATCACAAGCAGACAGCTGTTAATTGGAAGAAAAAGTCAATGAATCATTTTCATTTATTTAACTATCAGCTCTCCCCTCCGTATACGAATGTCCAGAACCATATTCTCATCAAGAACTAGCCTACCGACAAAGCGGTTTGTATTGCAAACGAAGCAATTTTCCATTTCAGGTAGTACTCTGGTGCACACTCAGAGCCACAAATATACTTTATATCGTGAATGCGAATGTCGGGCTTGTTCCGACTAACGTCTGACCCGGGTAATGGCTCTTTTGACAAATATCTATCCCAGTATCTATCCGAACTACCGGATTTTTCATGAAGTAACTACTACTAGAGATGTGTGAGATGTGTGAGATGTGCGTGTGATCAAGAAAATGTTAAAAAGTCTTTTGGGGTCCACTCGTGAGGAGTTTGGGAATTAGATGGATCCAACTAACCTACCTAACGTGATTGTTGATTATTTTGTTCGGTTCCATTGCTTCCGCTTGCTGTTAAAACAACGGCCTAACAAATTGCGACCATTGCGGAGGCACCCTCTGGAGAAATTGCAATTCTGATGGCACAGAAGTGTGGCAGACCTCCTGATATACAAGACATTTGCTATTATTGTGAGTGCGAGACTTATGGTGCTAGGATGCAAAATGTTATGCTCAGGACGCAACTACAAGACGCCACCACAGCCAAACCGGTGGTCCTGCACATTTTTAACCCATCACGATCTCTTAGTTTTCATTAAGACTACAACATATGAAAAAAAATCGAAAATCGTACGAGAGCCAGGATTACCTATAAAATGGTACAGGGTCCTTTATTATAATTCTGCTATAATTTTTAATGAAAAAAAATTATTTTTCAACCTCTGGTATAAGCCTCATCAAATGAACGTCAAATAATTATAATTAATTTGTTGATATGTCTTTAATAAGAAATGTTTCTTTATGTTAACTTTTGGGTTTTTTCCGCATGCCAGTAGAAAAAATAGTGTACCCAACACGTGCGTAAAGTGACTTCTCCGAACGCGATTGCTGGCCGAACTCGCTAAAGCGTCGTTCGGCCATCTGCAATTAATAGCGTGCGGAAAAGAATCACTTTCCGCACTAGTACTATATTATTCCACATTTCTTGTTAAAGTAAAATATTTGAAAAGTAACTAACAACTTAAATCGTAGTAAAGTCCAAACGGTAAATATATTAACAAAATTCGTACAAATATGAAATAAAATTTTCACAGGATAGGTAGGTAGGTACTACCAATCAGAAAAGATTAAAGTCGAAGCACAAATTGGTGTCGTGACAAAATTACATCCAATTAAGCTTACTTTAAGCCTTTATCTCGGATAAAATAATAATATGGAGTCGATGAAGCTTCGAAACATATCTTGTGTTGTGGATATGCTGCGCGCCAAACGTACTCCATGAAAACGTCTTCATAATATGATGATACTTTGCCGTAACGTCGCAGCTTATTTTCAATATTTCATTTCATAATTGTACGAATTTTGTTAACATAAATTTGATTCATACTAGACCAGCCCTGATTTAGCGATATTTAAGAGTAAATATACATCCCTTCTGCGATTTTGGGTCGAGTTTATTGGTCAATGGGTCGTTCAGGCAGACCGCCACTCTAGACGGGGCATCTACCAAAATATGAAGCGGTAATGGTTCGCTTATTATGAAAAAAACATAGAATGGTAATGGCTCACTTATCATGAAACAGAGGTATAGTAGGTAGTTTGTTTGTAGATATGTTTTTTAAAGTTTGTAGTTTAGATAAAATTATTGTATAAAACTATAAACTGTTCAATTCAGTGGTACTTATGTGATGACAACGTTACATTTTAAATAAGAAGAATGTATCCCAACAGCTTTTGTTATGCGATAACTCTAATTTTAATTACAAAGTTCAAAACCGTTATACTAATAGTCCATCTGAAAATATCGAAAGCTCCTGAAAAGTCGCTGAAGACTTCACTTTGGGCTCAATTTGTAGGTCACGGCAGGTGTTTTCAAACGAGAAAAAATTAACATTAAAAGAATTATACGATTAAAAAGATTATAATGTTTAAAAATCATACTATAAATATATACTTTTTTTCACAAACCATATCCTTGGCAACCATGCACAATAACGTTGACGGCTTACCTAACCTCTAACCTAATCAAAACGTCAAAACATGCTCAAAATGTGCTCAAAATCACTTGTAATCTGTGCTCAAAATTCATAACGCCATTTTTGTTTGTTTCATTGTTTGAAGGTGTTCAATCGGCGATATTAATTGTGTTATTTGACTAATCGATTGTGCGTTGTGGTAATATTAACTATAAAAATATAGTGGTATAGACTATCTTATAAAATGAATAAACATCATGGCGGAGTGTTTTGTTCATACAGAGACTGTCCAAATAAATTTTATTCGGAAAGAAAAATAAAGTTCTTTCGATTTCCAAGAGATGAGAGTATATAATATTCAATATCCCGGCCTAGGTATGATATGAGAAATTTTAAAGTTTTTGATATTAACTTTGGTGCTACAAATTATTATCAAAATTCTCTCTTGCATAGGTGTATATTGTATTCCCTTTGATAATGAATGAATTAGGAATTAAAATTTGGTGGATTTTTGTGATTATTTGTGTTATCTAAAAATGTAGTTATTAATTGATCTCCCAAGAGTAATGACTATTTAAAGCAAATCATAAGAATGTACATAGGTATTAGGTAAATATATAAATATATATTCGATTATGACTATTGTTTTAATTCATGGCGCAGTTTTAAAGATTTAGTGGAAACTTACAAAAAAACTAGATCTGGCACTAGAAATTGTTATTGTCCCCGAGTCAACACTGCAATTTGGTAAGAAATTCAGATTATATTTCAAACTGGCAACATCGCGGCCATACCGAGTCAAAGGTCCAAGGTCACTGACGACGGAGCTGAAAATCGTTTGATGTTTTACCGACATTCGTATAGCTGTTCTCTTTATAATCTGTGGATTCACGGTATAATAGAAGTAGCGCTTGCGATATCCTTCTAAAAGATATACAAAAGCCAATGAGTAGCCTTGACAACACTGCACTACCGTGTCCACTGTAGATATTCAATAAAAACCGATATGGTTAGGGGTTAGTACGTCCTAGGCCAAATATTTTTTCTTATATTATTTCTTAGTTTTGAATTAAAATGTTCTCTTCAAAACGCTAGGAAATCTTTTTAATACCATTTTGACACATGCTTTAGTCTGCATATAATGGACCAACATCATTATTCAGTGATTGAAATATATTTGAAAGGATTTTACCACTTATTATACCTATAATGGTCTTCCCAATTTTCTTCAAAACAATATTATATACCTGCTCCCGAATTTTTTACATCAAGTACCTACGCGAACACCCTGTATAAAGTTTTTCCATTTTAGGGATTTTACGAATGTAATTATGCGCAAATTTTCTCAAGCTGAAGTAACACTAAAGTTTTATACGAAAACGATTAATTTGAAAATATTCAAACGTTTTTATAATTTTAGCGGTAATGTTGACTTTTTATGTAAAAATGTAAATTCAAGGTAATTCGAGATTTTTTTCAATAAATTCTGATATTCCTTCGATAAAATATCGTTTAGAGCCAACGGTGTTGCAAAAAATAGAAAATCTAAAGCATAATCTGGGTTTAAACGAAAAATCAGCAGATACTAAACATGGTTTTGCATAGAATAATCCTATAATCCGATTTAAAGAAATGCGGGTTTTATATATATCAATAGAGAAGCAATAGAAATTCGAAAATAATCTATTTTTAATTAAAAAACGAATGAAAATGTAAACGCTAGTATTAAGAAACTAAAAAATAACAGAATTAAACATCTTAAAATGATAATTTGACATACCTGACCAGATACGTCAATAACTGAAACTGCATGTCCTTCTAAAATTATTAACCCCAAAACATGACCACCAAAGGATATGAAGTATAATTATACCATAGAGCCATTAATCAAAAGCTCGGAATGTTCTTTTACGAGTAATAAGATGTTAAAACATTTTGGAAAAGTATTAAAAATATGTTGGGAATATTAAAAAAGTGTGGAAAGTTACAGAATTACTAATAATTTCTTTTAATGACACAGACTGCAGTAAAATGAACGTAAGTACTTGTAGGTACTTTATAGTTTTTTTTTTCGGTTAATTTTGAGGCTCCTTTTTGCCTTTGAATATTATTTCCATATTTTATTAAGAGTGTCTAGCTTTATCATGTCACATTATATCATTGTAAAATTCGATCAATTTACTTTTAATTTATTATATATTTTGAAGTTACATTTAACAAATAAATAGATTTTTTTCGATAAAATTTACAAGCAAAGACCGTATTTTCCAAGATCCAACCATTCCTCGTACATAAATAATCGAAAAAACTATCTTTCTTTTAATAAACATCGATAAAAGTTGGAGTTTAATTCATGAGAACATCAAACTTACATGTTGAAAGTCGACTACGCGCTGCTGTTTTAATTTTCAAAAAGATCTACCAAACCTCACTGCGTTAGTATCTCAAGGAAGTTCTGGGCTTACTGAAAGCTCCCGAAAACCTAAAAAGCTTCGCTGTTAATCCTGGAGGGGTCAAGCATGCGCTCCTGGATAGAACGTTCTTTATTTTGATAAGGTGTGCGTTCGATTTCATTGTTTTATAGAAGGCACGCAAAATTGGTGCATGATCAAAGTTTTATTTGTATGCGGCTTTTGATTCTGAGAATTTTTTATGAATAAAATATAGGTATTCACACGGCTTTAGTTACAAGGACATTTTTTTTAGACAAGCGAATTTAAATAATGCTTTTCAATTCGAATAAATCACTTTAAAAACTCGTTTTTTGATACAGAAACAGTTAAATATGTAACTTCTCCCTTTATATCACCTACAAATACTTCTATTTTTGTATATACTATGGTTTCCAGCTACCTAGCTCCATCTATTATTAGTTAAGTAAACTAAGAATAACGAGCTTAAAATCCTCAAGAAACTTCCACAATACTTACTCTTTTTACAGAATTAAGTAGTATTGTTTTTTTGTGAATCAATTATTCATGATAACCAAAATTACATCAACAAGTGAGGTAGGTAATTATTGTCGACCTCCATTTTTATTTGGTATATGTATATTATAAATTAAATTTTGCAAAATTCTTGCTACCATACAGTATCCTCAAAATACCTAATAATCCACTGTTCTCTTGTTTATAATTATCCAAATAAACATTGGCAGTAAAGCTTGATTCATGCTGGTCCTGGTCATGGCTAGTACCACTTATTACTTAAAATCTATCTAAACTGAAAACGTAGGGCTACAGATTGTCGAAAGACTTGACAGTTTTCAATTTTCACTTCCTCTTACCCAAAGGTGGCCATTTTGTAGTACGAATTTATAAAATTCACCAACAAGTTGAGTTAGAATTATTTAATTTGGATGTGATTAGTATTTGTGTGTGGATGTAAAGTGTTGGTAAGTAAGTACATTTTATTTATATGAGTTATAAGATAATGAATTTATATTCATCAAACAAAATTATTCCTTATACAAAAATTGTCTTTGAAAAATACCAAGCCTTCCCTAAATAAACCTGTAGTTTTAGTCCAGAAGGTGGTCTATGAGTTTTATATAGACGTGGTTCATAAGGATATATCACCAGATATATAATTTCTTGGTAATTTTCAGAAAATGCATCATCTGAATGGTTTCACTTACCAGACCAGTAAAATTATTGTATGATGAATAAAACAAAATAATGAATAGTAAATAAGTTTTATTATAAATAATTTTTGAAAACAAGTATAGTAAAGTACAAATAAATTATTCCTAATCATTGATCATCCGACACAAAGGCATTTTTCTTTGTTCAATAAGGTTTGTTCTAAGGTACATTTGATAATTTCGAGTAGACCTTCTGACAATTCTAGAGCCGAATAAGGTTTATCTAGTGGTGGGACATGAATAAATAGAGTTTTAGATGAGTCTACATTTAACGATGTGTAATAAATGAATTCACAGAGATACCTAAAAAACAGTAACATTAGCAACTTAAAAATAGATAATTCTTCGGATCATTGAATTTACATAAATTTTTCTGAATAAACTAACAAAATCTTGAAAATAATCCTTTTCCATAAATTTCTGAGGTTATTACCAATGAAAAGTAATTTCTGATGTTGAATATTACAATTTTATTTATGTAAAATATATAATTCAGTTCCTTAGTAAGGTGTGTAAGGTTTTACAGTTTGTTTCATCTAAAAAATATATACCTTCCTGCATCTTCAGATGAACAGGCCTTTATTTTTCCAGAATCATTAAGTCTATTACAAACCCCATCGACATCTATCTCTGTGGAAATACAATCTTCCCCATTCAAACAAGCTTTTCCTGTTGGATGGGTTAATCCAGCTGAATCATATCTTCGATACCCATCTCTATTTGCACATTTTTCAATTGTTAGTTTTCTTGCTTCTGAGGATACCCCTACATGTACCACTAGCTAAAATTAAAAAAAAAAACTGTCTACACAGTAATAGTAGACATTGTTTATCACAATTTGGACAATGTATACAGGATAAACTAATCAACTGTGATTAGAACAGAGATTGAAAAGTTTACCTACCAATGGACGATGCAGTTTCCACAATGTTGGTATATTTCTTTCTATATGATCATATTGAACAGGTATTTCTTTTTTGATTATATTAATTCCGTCTACATCATCCGGTAATAATTTAACGGCTTCCCAGCTAGCATTTACGGTATGGGTATCGAAAGGGCCGAAACCTGTTACTATTATACTATCTTGGCTAATATTGGACATTCTCAATCATTAAACTGAGAAACATATAAATCTAACACTCAAGAATGTTTCTTTATCTTAATATAGGTACTGTAGTTCTTTTTTGAAAGTAAATCTTACTAAAAAAGTTTAAAATTGTCCAATTTCCAAAACTGAATTATTTCCAAATTAGGTTAGGATCAGCTGTCGAGCTGTCAATGCTGTCATGAAGCGAAAATCGAAACGAGAATGTCGAGAATCGAATGTGGGCATCGACTAATGAGAGAGCAGATCATAGATAACATGATACAGATACCATCGTGTATGGTTAGTTGCATAGTTTTGCGAATAGGTATGGAAATACTTTTACTTCGAAATTTCAGTAGGAAGGCAACCATTTTACCTATTCAAAGCACGCCTCAGCGTGTTTAAATCGAACTTTAAAAAACGCGCGTGTCGTTGGTTTTGTTTGAAATATTAATATTCTGATTTTTCAAATATCAGGAAATGGCATTTAAATTAATACTATTGACATTCACAGAACTCAATAGGGCTGAACTTCCATCAAAAAACAAATTAGTTTATGTTTTTCTCATTTCCATGACAACGCAAGGTATACATCATAATACATCACGAATTCAACCATTTGACATTTAGTTTCCATTTCCATTTCTTGTTGTTGTAGTAGTTATAGACCAGTATTTATAATTTCAAAGTGCACCAATAAAAAAATAGCGTGAAGTATCCGTGCTCGAAAAATCGCGCGTGTTTTAAAGACCTTGATATCCACTTATACTTTTATACTATTATTTTGTAACTTCATTTGAATAAGGTTTTTAGTATGAAGATATAAGTTAAAGTTAAATCATTATATGGATACCATCTATCCAGTGATAATATGATTACATAACAGTCAAATTTAATTTCTCTGAACTAGTTTCATGAGAAGCACTAGTGACTGTACATTTACAAAGTGCACAGCTAAAACAGTAATATTGATAATAATTATTCTGTATATTCTAATGTGGATACAAATGCATCTAGCATGGCATTTCTATAGAGTCTAACCATAACCTGACGGCTTCCATTGATTTTAAGCTCCACAATCTTTTTCCATTTGTTTATAATCACTCTCCGACGTTTTTTGTTCCTGTTTCGAAGACGTTTATACAAAATTAGTTCTCCAATCAAAATTAATCCTAAAAAAAATTTGGAGTAGATGATATTATTAGTATATTATACACCAAGGGAGGCTATTATTATTGACCAAGCACCGAAATAAGGTGCGAGGTTTATAAATGTCTTCACCTCCTCTGTGTATATACAATTTTTTCCACTACAAGCCAAATTTGAGACAAAAATTAAAAATAATTCACAAACGCACCACGAGAAGCGTTTACCCTGTCGTCTGACTGACAATTGTACACTGTCAGTTTTCGATATATTATGAACGTACTCGTTATGTCATCAGTAACTTTTGGTTGAGCGCGAATTTTAAGCTAATGGCATTTTTAATGGGTAATTTCAAGCAGCAAATATGTTGAAGACAATCTCCTGGGTACCTATACAAAATTATGTTGATAATAGGAAATTTATGAACCATTCATAGAGAAATTCAACTTCTCAGTTGGCTGGAAAAAGCAATAATTGTCAACTTTCCAGCTAGTAGTGGAACAAATAATATATTATTAGTGGATGAATCTTACCAGAAAAAGCATGACCGAAACATAAAAGATAAAAAATCCCTCGCAGCATTTTTAAACTGATAGGTTTCATTCTTTCGTTTTCTTCTTCTACTTTTATTTGCCTCTTCAAATCCTTATTTGTTTCTTTCGCAACATTTTCCGCAATTTCGGAAGAAGAAATTTCTTTTTCTTTTCCCAATTTTTCGTATTCATTTTCTGTCATTTTAGTAATTATACCAGCTTCAAATATTGCCATCAATCTTAATAAAAATCAATCACTATAAATGATACACATTTTTATTTAATACTTACATTCTATTAATTTCCTCAATATAAGGACAACCGAGCTGCAGAGCTATAGCAGAGTAAGCAGTATTCAACTTGCCACTCAGGTGGAAATTGCTAGATCCTTCGAAAAATAAAAAGTATACAGGTTGTTGATTAGTGCGATTAGTGCGATAAAGCTCAGTGGGTCAACTATCATAAAATATATCAAAAAAAGTTTATAATAAGAATAAATTGTATATAGTTTCATATTTCAAAATCATTAACAATGTTACTGGGTGTTCCCTATTTCTATTACATCTAAAAAGCTTTTGAATGACTATCAAAATTTCTAAACAAGAAACTTGATAATACCAATACCGGATGTCCCAAGTTTTATCGTATACATGCAATATCCCGCTTATTTGACAATAAGATAATTAATAAATAGAAAAACTGCATTGAATGGCATTAAACTACCTTCCTAATGACTTATGAAAAAATGTTTGACATTTGACAGCCCTTTGGAGCTTACCTTGACTTTTTATTCTCAAATGGCACCCCCTGTATATTTTCATTGAAAATTGCGTGTCATTCTATTTGGAATAAACGATACCACATACTTAGTATTTTTTTCAATTATTAATAACAAAAGTATCATAATTTCATGAAGTATGAATTTCAACTAAAATACCTCTGAACCCAGCGAGTGGTTCTGCAGAATCCATGTGCTAAACGTGTTAAAAGCTTTCTTATGCAGGCTGTCTGAATCATAGCTGGTGATTGCACAGACATGCTTCACGAATGCGTTCTTTAAAGATCATTTAAATCATGAAATATCATGAAACATTTTACCCTAATCAGGGGAATATTTTTAATTTGATGTTATCTTAAGATATTTCAATTTGTGACGTCAATGTGTTGTCGAAAAGTTTCTTGTTACAAATACCTGACGAGTATAGCACTGAAGATGGCTTAACAGCCGAAAGCGCTCTGCGATTTTAAAAAATTAAATTTTACACAGAATACAAATATGTTTTCTTGACTGAAATATTTTAACCTAGAATTGTAATCTTGCATCAGAGCTGAACATAAGAGAATATTTGGCAAACTCTTGTTGACGCAAGATTTGCGAAAACTATCAGTCACGATTTATATTTTTTAATAAACAGCTGCATTTTGTGTTATTTTGGTGAAGTCAATTTATTGTTCAGAGGATAAAATTCTTCCTCAATTTGATATTTAAAATTCCCGCTGAAATTTTTAGTTCTTGCGGCCAAACTTGAGATAGTTTGTAAAACAGTAGTCGCTGCTGTCCAACGATTATACACCGTTGGCTGCTAACAACGTAAAAGTTACATTCCTAGGTTGAAGTATTTTATGATTTAAGAACGCATTTGTGAAGCATCTCGGAGCGTTACACCAGCTATGATTCAGACACTTTTAACACGTTTTGCAGCTTGCAAGGATTCTGCAGGAAATAATTTTGAACATTTTCTGTAATTTTCTGTTCGTTTTCTGAATTTCATCAGAGGTATTTAAGTTGAAATTCATACTTCGTGAAATATTGATATTTTTGTTATTATTAATTGGAAAAAATACCAAGTACCTATGTGCTATCGTTGTACTCCAAATATAATGACATGCAATTTCCAATGACAATATACAGGGGACAATGAAAAGTGAGGGGCTGTCCAATGTCAAACATTTTTTCATGAGTCATTAGGAAGGTACTTGGATGCCATTCAATGCAGTTTTTTTATTTATTAATTATCTTGTCGAATGAGCGAGATATTGCTTGTTTACGAAAACTTGGGACACCCGGTAGCATTTTTGTATCGAGAGTACATTATACCGCATTCGGGCTGCCGTACGCTGGATACTATTGATACTATTGCACATCGCAGTGCTTGTAGCATCTACGAATAATATTTCTGATGACTGAATTATACTTTGAAAAGTTTATTTGAAACCGTGAAAGGAATGCAGTCGAAAATATTAGACATTGCCACGTTTAACTATGAAAAAGTTGAAGTACTGATTATGTAGTGATAATAATTATAAATGGGTCTTTTTATTATTAACAATATTAAAAATATGATTGAACGTTAATTTTATAATGTGCTTGTTTCCTTGGATTTATTCTATTAACATTATTTTCCAATTCATGAATATTAAAAGAGAACAGTTTTCCAAATTTGTTATGTGCTTCTTAAAGCTCTGGCAACGTTGTACGAAAACCATAATGACCACACCCTCCGATTATATGATTGGTGATTTTTATCGACCAGCTGACTTCTTATTGGCAAGCGCGTGCGTATGTTCTTCCGTCTCACTTCGTCAATTGACTGATAGTGATTTATCCAGTGGCGTTTCTATTGTCAGTTACCTTTGTAATTTCAGTTTTACTTGGTAAAATAGGTCTCGTACGCCATTTGTACGTTTGACAGATATACGCCATGTTTTTCCTCGCCTCTTACCGACGCCGCGTAGCTCCAGATAAACTTGCCAAACTATAGGTGCTTTGCTGCACGCTGCATTATTGGAGTGCATAATGAAATATCATGGTCTTCCTCGTTACGGGCTATTTTGTAAACTGTATGAATGAAATGTTTTAGATCCTTTTCTAGCTGAAGAAATATACTTTCACCAGATGTATCTCCATAATGGCGTTTAAAATGAGATTTCCACAGATTGGAAAAATCTTCTTTGGATGGAAAGTAGTATCTGTCGCGTCATATTTTTCGCCTAATTGCTCCATTCTGCTAAAGCAAAAGCTGTTATAGGCTGAAGCAGCTGAATGTCCCTTCCCAAACAAATGAAGAGTTTCTTTTTTTGTTTCTTCTCCTATTGGTCTTCTTATCAAAGCTGCAGCACTATCTATTGTATGGTTGTGAATGTTTTTAATGGTAATTACACATGGCCACTCTTTAATCATATTGTCAACATTTTTAAGTTTTGTTCGGGGATGGAATGCCTGTGTTTTAATAACAACTATCAATTTTTCTGGGCAATTAATATTTCTTGTAAAATGTTTCCTTTTTCGTTCTCTTTTCAATTTATTTGTTTAAGTTATAAACTGGCAATGATAGCTTGTCTGGCTTTTTCGGCTGATGTATTTATGGCCCTAGTGATATACCATGTATTTTTTTAGATTTGTTCCAGGTCGTGAACCCATCTCTAAAGAAGAAGTATTTTTCCAGAAGTCTGCCCATGATTTCATGAAGCTATTCTTATAACTTTAATATAATTTTTAATGCTGTAATATTTTGTTATTGTCACTGGCATACGATATAATACTCAATAAGCCAGTAGTCCATTGGATTAAATATATAGTTACATATAAACGGCTGATTTGGCAAATATACGTTTCTTGACATAGTTAGGTTTGTTAGGTTATGTAGATAAAAACGTAATTTCTCTCTATTTCAACCTCGTCCTTAGTTTTAAAATTTGTTCGTATTTCGTTTGAGTTCACAACGTGATGAGTATAATTGTCGTATCACTACATAATTTATTACTAAATTTAAAAAAAAAACGGCTTTAATAGCAAAACGTTTTGTATTCATATCAAGCGAAGAAGTACTTATAACAGGTGCAACAACTTAAAACTGCAACAGTATTGTTCGTAATGACGAAAATTATTCTTTTTTTGTAGAAGCAATAGGTTTGTTCCCGTAGCAAGTTCCTAACTGTTGAGGACATATTGAGTCTGCGCAGTATCAAAAAAGCGTTCCAGCAGAGCCTGAACTCTGATACTGCGCAGACTCAATATGTCCGTAACATGTCCATAACTGTTAGGAACTTGCTACGGGAACAAACCTAATAACGCTGTTTTGCAACCGTTAGTATCGAGCGTATGGTAGCCCGACAATAGGTCAGGTGGTCGGGATATCGGTCGCTCGTTTCAAGACAGGCATCGGCAAATACGACGTTACCCGAATGCGGTATACTATACGCTCGATACAAAAATGCCACCCGGTATATGAAAAAACTGACAGAGTGCGAGTCGGATTCGCAAACGACGGATTCCGTACCATTTGGCAATTCATAAGCCAATCGTGACTAAAGTAACGTTTTTGACACTTGGTACTTAATGTACTATTAATTTATTAATATTATATTTTTTAACATTCACCATTTCATGGAATTAATAGGAAATTTTAACCTCAATTATTCTTCCTCTTCCTTCATAATTTACGTTTAAACTATTATGAGAACTATTCCATTGTTACCAGATTGTATCGTTCGAATTAGATTCATTTAAGTAAATTTTATAATGTCGTTTCACTATAATTCAAAACTATTT
>CAJUYI010004653.1:0-17833 GCA_910591695.1 Galerucella pusilla
TTGAACAAGTTAAGAATGATAATTAAATATATTATCAACAGTAATATAACTATGTGATTGTAAATTTAAAACTTTCTTTCTATAGATTGTTCAACAATGTATGACGTTTCACTCAGTATTTATCTTCCTCATTAACTGAATATTAGATGGTGATCGAAGATAAATACCGATTGAATGGTCATACATTGTAAAACAATCTAGACAATGAAAGAACAAAATCAGCAATAACATACCTATAATATTTTTTATGGGTATTGGAAAGAAATAAAAATCCAATTTTTTAAAACTATATAATATATTATATTGCACAAAACGAAAATATAAATTGTGTGTAGGTAACTACGTATAGATTGGTGTATATTCTACTATTTGCGATATCAAAGCAAAAATTGAACATATTGTTAGTCTTCATCAAACTTCAGTCCACCATAGCGTTATGGTGGATATACACTGGATGCTATCTCATACTAATCAATCAGTCTACAGTAAAGTTTGGTTACAAAAAATTTATAGGTACTTAAGAAAATGAATTGAATGGTGGAGGACGTTTTAAAGTATACAAATTAAATATATATACCTATGCGATCAAAATAGGATTAGAATTCTCTGGAACACTCGTAACTGTGGTGGCAGTGCCCTACTGTTTATTTTCAAACATCGTACCGAAATCCGCATTTAAAAATAAAATTTAATTTAAATAAAAGGTAACAAAATGTTTATTATCTATATTATGCACAGAAAGGGGATCCATAATAATACATATTTTCTTTGGATTCCTGAAATTTTATTAGTTTCGACAACTTCATATATGCAAAATAATGCAAGTCAAATTTTATCGAATCAATTTCATTGTAAATGAAGCATACTTTATTTGAAACGTTTATCAAAATATGAGATAATTTTCCGAAACTTGGCAGAACAGATTGATTTATAAAAATTATAGGTAGGTAGTTCCCACTGTATAATGAAAATTCCCAATAGTTACAGTGCTACACAAAAAAAATTCTTCAAATTCTGTAGTATAAAAGTATAAAAGAGTTGGTTATATTCTCAAAGTTTGGTATTATCAAAATGTTTTGTAATACATTGTTCTTTTCATCAAAATTTACGCACTCTATAAAACCTACATTTTCTTTAAATCTGGAACTTAACTTGAGCTGATTTCTTATTGCCGAAGTCTTTGTAATCTTTACTCTGGAACTAACGGTATTGGCAGATAATTTCGATTCCCTATGTTTGGACTCGAATCTTAAAGATGACTTTTTGGGAGTGGCTCACTCGCCTATAACCAAAATTCAAGAGGTATTATAATCTTCAAATCTATATGGGTCCTAAAGAAAAATTCTATTTATCCATGATACATTTTTTCAGATAATTCAGATACAAATTGAAATTTAATTTTATACTCAACTCTGTCTAACAAAAAAAACTGCTTTTCAATAGGTCTAAAAAAGTTTATATTCTTTATAGGTCTACTTCCAACTGCAGTTCACTGCATTGCCTTTTGCAGATGTCTGAATTTATCAGAGAAATGTTAACAGTGTTAGCACTGCATTTTTGAAATATATACTAATCTGAATTGTATTGTGTGAAGAATAAACCCAATTAAAGCCTTTAGATATTTTTATCACCGGTTTTATTTTTAAATCACCAAACTATGGAATGTTTTATTTCACTTGAAAAGATATTGATAACCTAACTAAATAAGTAATTGATTTTCAAAGTTTATTTACCTCTAAAGCGGCTTGAATACTCATCCAAACCCAATTCCAGCGTAAGTAATCCATACTCCATGATATCTCTATCACTCAACGATGATATTTATTTAAGTTATCTATGTAATTTGAAATTTTCACTTTTTACACTACCACACAAAGTCCACTCTCCCTGCAACTAATTAACTAGCGCTGCTAACGCGCCAAACAGGGCTAAAGACTCCACGATGTAGTGACGATTAGAGGCGATCTTGTACGAAATGCGAAATAGCCGTTACAATTGATTAAACCATTTAATTATGGTTAACACACTTAGCTAGCGTTAGGTGATTTATACACTTATCATAATTAAAATCATTTCAGAAACAAATTTTAATTGCTCGAGTTAAGCTGCTAGCTTATGAAATGATAATTCAAGGAAAAAGTCTTCAGAAAAACAAAAAACCTTGGGGTAATTCTACAGGTTTGATTATGGTTAGCGAGAATTTCTCTATTAATCCAGTTCACTTGGCCTGTTTTTCTCGGTGTACAGTATATAGTAACACTAAGTTCTCTTCTTTCTATTGATATATTTTCGACTATTGTAATATTATTTCCATAGATTTCAATTATCCATATAGAGGCATTAGTTATTTAGATGTTAATTATTAATACGGTGACAGTGAAGATCATTTTGGCTAAATAATTTTCGTATCCACATCTGAACAAAATTAATTAAATACCATACCATACCATTTTGACATTTTCAAAATTTAACAACTAGCTTAGTGAGTAAAATGAAAATTCAGCTAAATCATTTTCATATTCAGGTATATATTCGCAAATTTGGAGTTATTATAAGCATTTACTGTCAAAATTTTGCTTTGAGAATAATTGATTCCATGCATAATACATTTTTCACTAAAACTACGAATAAAAATATTTCATCCGTGGACACACTAAATAATCTATATACCATTATATGTCAATTTAGAAATACAATTGTATTACCATAAAACAATTTTTCGCTTGGTTTAAAATATCAACTATCAAATATAAAAGCTTTTTTATATGTATATTTAAAAGGTTTGCACCGATTTTTGGTTGCAAAATCTGATTAAAACAAGCAAAAAATATCATCAATTTGTAATTGTATTATTGTTTCACTACAAATTTAATTGATTTATTAAAAGCCTAATTACTTTATACCTAGTTACATAAATAACATTATTCATAGAGATATAAATTTGACAGAAAATTATTAAAAACTTCGATTTAAACGTTAAAGCTTCATATAATTGGAATAAAAACCGAGAATTATTAAAATAACATTGCTGAACATTGAAAACTTTTGTAGTTCTGCAAGCAACTTCTTTCTGAACGTTCCTGAACGTCTTACGCTGCTCGTTTGAGATTATTAGTGATGACGCACCTTTTAACATATTATTTATAAAATTATGTTTATAAAAACCATCTAGCATTCATTGTAACTGAAAGCTACCAACACAAGCTCTATTCTGAGTTCCTGGCACCTCAACAACTGTTAGCTATTTGTAAATGATTTGTACATCGCCAAGTTAACCAACTTATCCCCCACAAATGTAGCGGTCAATCATATCGCTTAACAACTACGAAGTTTTCATGACTCGTATATCCTCCAGAAATATGTAATAAGGTGGCTTCCCACGTCCCGTAATTTTACAGACCATGCCGCGCCGCGACGGATGAACGGGCGACGCGTAGATCGGAACGGACTTCAGGTGAAACTCTTCCCGCTGCTTGTTTGTTCGAAGCCGCGGATTCTTCGCACCTCCTCGCGCCACTTCAAGCGACCGTCTTCCCACGGGACGTGGGAAGCCACCTTTAGGCATTCGGCAAGTATGATCTTGCTTCACTAGCTTTCTAGCTATTAATTCAGGTAGAACTGCCAAAATTTTTAGTTTTAATCTGTCTATGTTATTTATTCTTTCTCACCAGAGGAAAAACATCCACTTTATCAAAAGACAATTTACTTTTCATCTTCTGTATATTTATTGTGGAATTTTCATAATTTTTTTAATATTTAGAACTGCCGATTTCCACATAATACCAACACCATAATCGACCGAAACACTTTTATCAAGATCAAATTTTCACCAAGTTAAACAATCATTAATTAAAATTAATACTGGAATTTTGTCAGGTTTAATAATATTTATTGGTTAAACTCAAGTGTCTAAAGGCATTATATCAAACATATATTATGGGAAAAAATGAAGGCAAACATATTTATTGAACAACCAGTCAACGATTATCCACGTTTTTCTTTCGACCGACACACACCGAGTGTACTTTATCGCTCCAAGAAATACGAACAGATGCTCTTAATAGAGACTTAAGTATAAACGGGAAAGAATAATTGAGTCTGCTGGTAATACACAATAATGTTATGTCTGCTGGAAATTTTTGGATTAAGCATTGAGAAATTAACATTTGCAGGCGAACATAAAATTTGTTTCACTGAAGTAGTGGTCGTAAATGATGAATTGTATTGAAAAAGCTCGAAATGTAGAAGGGGCTCATTCTGGAGCTGGGCCCCGCCCTCATGGCACTAACGTGTGGTTCGCTATGTATGTATATTGGTATGGCATTTACTGGAATCTAACATATCTATTTTTTTATCTAGTTTTTGAGGAAAGTCTCAGAAAGCAGTGCGCATGCAGCTCCTCTTCTATTCAGAAGTCTCATAGGTGCCTAGTTCATTGAGTTTCACAGAACATTTTGGATACAGTACGATTATTTTAAAAGCAACAGCTCGCCTGTGAGTATCCAGCATCCTTCCCTTATCCCAAATATCATGATCTTAAAGAAAAAATGATAAGCATATCACAAGTAATTGCTTTCGACCATTATACGTAGCCTTGTATCCAATGTCTGCTCTTTGAATTTAATTTAGCACGTGTCTTCAAAATCATTTTTCGAAACCCCTTTATAAAGAAAATGCAGTAATTTTTCTTAAATAAAATGTCATAATAAATTTTCGCTCTAGTTTTATCATGTGAAGGATTTTAAAGTGTTTATGAAAACCACAATTTATTATTGAAAATTATGACTCAGTAAATAGAAGTTACGAATTTTACACAGCAGCGCTTTGGGTGAAATCTGCAAAAATTTATGTCGGATTAAATTCTCGCAAAGCTGTGACTTCATAAAAATCTATGAAAATATAATTAGATGCATAAAAAATATTTCCGCTGAGATTGTTTTAATAAAAGACGAAACACATTTTAATCTTAAAAGGTTTTTTGTACAGAGCAATTAGCAGTTTTTAAAGTAACTGTAATTACCACATTCTGAAGCTTTTCCTCTTGATATTTTGTTGCTCAATTCAAACAAATAAAATAAAATAAAGAATTCATAAAAATACTGAGACAGGTTCTGGATCACTTTTCAATATGGCTTACAACAGAAGTTGCATTGGTACATACAAACTATATGCTCTGCAGTCCTAGTCTTACTATATTATGTCTGAGACAATGTAGATCATGTAGATCAGACTAAAACTTGTTTGGTAGTATTTTTCCAATGATGCTCAAATGCCTTCGCATGAACTGGTCTTAGTAAATTTGGCCAGAAGTCTAAAACTTTTCTTACAATTCAAGTATTCATTGTTTGCTTTGCAAAACTTGATAGGGTGTCAAGAGCATCGGACTCTTGTTCAATAAAATGCCCTGCAGCTCCTTTGCGCCTTTCCATTCCATTCCATCTATACCAGAATTGTCAGGGATCTAAACTAGACACAATTTTTTCATTTCACTGAATCAACTCACACAAGAAGAAAAATTATGGGGAAATTTCGTTATTACCACCTCAAGCTCTTAAAACGTGCCTAGGCTGCGCATCAATCCTCTTGACCGTTCACTGTAACCTCATCCACCTACTTTGATAGTTTTTCGCCCACCAAGTAGGTTCCACGGGTACTCTATCTATGGGGTTGGCACCATCTAACCTGGAACAAGTTAGATAGCGGTATTGGTTAAGCATATTCGAGCAAACGCCCAACCAGTGAAAAACACTCAGAAGCGTGCAAGCTAGCAAGAATTACAATTTTAACCAAGTTCGGATATTTCAAAACAGCATTTAACTATCTCGTTAGAAGAGAAGAGTTCGACTTGTACTGGTAAAACATCCTTTTTCATCTCTTTGATGATTCCAAACGTCGAGACATATATACCTGCTTTTTAAATTGTTTGAAAAATGCAATGCGAAAAGGACACCCGACAACCATAATTTTTCAACGTCTCACACCTTAAGTGTCAACATTTAGTTCATGTCTGTAAATACAAGAGAACGCATATTTCTTTTGAGAGCATGTGCTCACCGTCATCGTTATTTATGTTCGTATCTGAAACGTGCTCCTTTCAGGAAATGTCCCATTATAATAGCAGAAACTTGGATAGTCAGGAAACTAAAGACAGTCTTTTGAAGTTTTAGGTAAGTCTCCAAAAATACCCTTTTAAAACAAACAGTGTGTATCGGGTGACGAAAACTGGAATATCGAGAACAAAAAGGAGTAGTTAAATTGGTTTCTTGTTAAACATGACAGTTAAATTAGAGTTTTTCAATAGATTATTTCGCTTTGGAGATTCAGAGAAACTTTTAAACATGACAAAAAATCTAATATTGTATAAAACTTCTTCGTTAAGGAAACGCTAAAAACATTTTTATTAAATATCCTCAAGAAAAGTACAATGAAGTGCGTACAATATTTTACAGGGGTTCTATTATGTAAAAATATAAAATAATGCCATTGAAAAATGATTTTTTTCACACAAATCCTATGCATGTTACTTTTAACCCCGCGTCTTCGCTTAAAATGAAGACAAAAGCCGAGAATATCGGCGCCATTACTACTTCTATAGTTTTTGTCAACAAACAAAACTAATTTTTTCTTTATAAATTACAGCTAATTCCAAGAAGTCTTGTCGTTGTTTTCTGTTTATTGGGAATTTTCTCATCCACTTTTTGTTTGGGAATTTGCGCAATATCGTTCACACATGAAACTTTTGCAATAAAAGATCAAAGTTGGGGTCTGAACATTTTTTTTTTCAATATCTAGAGATTTAAACTCTATTAAAAATTTGTCTCGTATATTATCGGATGTTTCATAACGCAAAAAGCGAAAAAGTTTACACAATTATTATTATATTATTATTATGTATTATACATAAAAGTATTTTTCGAAGAAAATGAAATTTACAAAAATATTAAATGAGGACTTTCAATCTCTAGAATCTATACAGGTTTGGAGACATCTTCCATACTGTTTTACATAATTAGATTTATCTGGTCGTTTCAATCTATATGCTTGTAAATGTCTAATTTCAAAATTTCGCCCAGCTTGACCAATAAAGACAGCATTACATTTCACATCTTGTAGACGAATACACCGTTTGGCAAATCCGTATTGTGAAGTTTGTTAACTCAAAAGTCGTAAAATTAGAATAATTTGCTTGGAGCTATAAAATTTTATAGCAATGTCAAGTTATAATTGAAATAATATCCTCATAAGTACAACGGTCGCATCCAAGCGGTAATTTACGGATTTATTAATTAAATCTGTTGGTTGTTGAGATTAAAGTGAAACATTCATTACAGAACAGCATTCAAAATTGTCATTTCAATATTCATCTGTGCTTTTTAAATCTATGAATATATTTAAATGGAACACCCAATGTTTTATTACTATTGTGTATTGGTAGATGGGCTATGAGAGTTCAACGACAAGTATAGGGAAAACAGTGTGTTAGAGAGAGAGTCATGGAGGCAATGAGTGTCTGAGAGAGACAGAGGCCTCCATTTTCAGTCCGAGCGTTATAATTTTAAGCGCGCGACAGAGGATGCCTTTTTTGGTCCGCGCGTTGTTATTTTAAATTGAAAATTTTGACTTCAGTGAGGATTGAACCGAGAACCTACGCGTCCATCGTCCTTGATAGTTGTGCAAAATTTCTGAGCGTTTAAAGTGGGTGAAAAGGTTGCGTTACAAACCAACAAACATACATCATGGTACTCGCAGGTCCCCTCATTTGCGTTTAAAAGAAAGTATTTTTTTCGTGTCTTATTCGACCATTTTAAGTAAAGAATTATGAAATTCTTATGGAAATT
Source organism: Galerucella pusilla (assembly GCA_910591695.1). NCBI lineage: Eukaryota > Metazoa > Arthropoda > Insecta > Coleoptera > Chrysomelidae > Galerucella > Galerucella pusilla. The sequence continues at coordinate 7,839 of CAJUYI010004653.1, forward strand.
TCCACTAACAATACGTTTTCAGGTTCTCCGTGTTCAGTTGACAATTTCTCAATATGTTTCCTAATTTATTTCAATCTTGAACAAATTGCTGACATCTTTCACGCGGTTTCTAGTTAAATTATATGTAAAATCGACGTCTACATGGCATTCGAAAGCATCTGTTAAGCCAATTCAATTAAAATGGAACAGTCACTTTACTGAGAAATACAGTGACGGCGTCAACTTGAAAATGAAGGTGTATAAATGATATTTGAATTCCTTGACAAATTCAGATTCAAAATTGGTAACGGCAGGTGGCTAATTGATTTCCTTCTATAAGCGCTTGCAGTAAGTACTCAAAAATTGTCAACTTCAACTTTTAACTTCACTAGAATTTCGCTACAGAAGAAATTTCGTCCGAAAAATATATTTGCTTGGGAAAAACTATTGATGATTACAAAATTCTTATATAATTTACAGCCATTTTCATAATGTACTTTAAAAATACTTTACGACTTTAAGGCTTCAAGCCAGATCAGTGAGTTCCATAAAACAAACCACTTTAGTCGTTAAAGTCCCTTTTACTATAAAGTGAGGTTCTACGTTCTACTTTAACCGATAAAATTTTTTTGTTTCGACATCCATGTGTTTTGAAATAACATAAGCACAGAAATATTTAAAAAAGTGTAATGGACTCGACAGATTCAGATATTTCAACTGACTCTATCATGACCACAAGCTCGGATGAAGAAGAAAACATAGTGTTTCAATAACATGTTTTTGAAATTATTGAGAGAAATGATAATATTGATAATCCTTCTTGTTTAGTGAAGTTTGAGCTTATTCGCAACGTTTCGAGGAACTTTCGGTACACTCATTGCACTGGATTGAATTTTAATCGTTGCTTATATTTTTCAAGTTGGGAACAACAATATAAACGTTACAAGTTTTCACTCCTAACCTGTAATTTTCTTTCAAAAAATGACTGAACTTTAAACGTGGAGATAGCCAGTTGCTGAAATTAATACAATCAGGTTTACTATTATGCACCACAAAAAGTAAAAACCTAACTTCACTTGAAGTAACCAAACAAGGTGATTTTGAAAAAAGAGAACTAAAGAGCTAAAGTGACTTTAAGGAGTTTATTATGAAAATAACCCTTTGTACGTAACTATGTATTGCAGACAGTTTTCCTTGATTATGTCCTGTTAATGGAATGGAGTGAAGCGTTGAAAACATTTTGAAACAATATTTAATAAAAGCTTAATTTCCCCCATCCTGAAGTTCTAAAACATTTTTAGACTCTGTAATACAAAAATAGATTCTTAAATAACTAACTGAAAATTACAACTGATCCAATTATAACTTTTAAAAAAGCATCTGAGCAAACCTGAGTTCACAGATTAAAAGCCCATTTTCGCAAAAACTTTCTCCAGCTTTTAATAACTACATTAAGAACTTACTGTTTGGACCTTTGGACCCTTACTTTGAGTAATCCACTCATATTAATGTTATGAATATTCCTAATAACTCCACTATTTAATAAATGAATTAGGTAGAATATGGAAAGATATTGTTAATTATTTCGACCATCATAAACTCGTTGTTTGCTATGATCAGTTATTTTCTGATTGTTGCTGAAAGTTTCTGATTGTTGCGACAAATGAAAAAGTACCAAAATGTATGATTGCCAATAATACCACCTGATACCTACTTCTAATCTCTCGATTAATTGTACTTCACGTTCCACTTTCTTTTCTGGATGCCTGTACTTGAATTTATATTTCATTTCACTTTATTCAAAACTACACAGGTGACAATTAATTTAAAAGCAATTGTAATTGTTTTAAATGTTATTCCGTTGTCTGCAAAGCCCACGTGTTTTAAACACAATCAATCTGCATTACCAGATAATTAATTACATAACACACAGGGATTTAGTTTGTCCAGAAATTTAGAAATAGTTGTCTTTCTTCTATTATACTTTAATTGTTTTATTACCAATGCAGCAAATGTACTTTAACACTATCCATTGGGCAACATATCAAATAAATTCAATTTAACAATTTCTTCGTAAATATTGAAAAATAATGAAATTAAAGGATCGACCTAGAAAAAACAGTGTGTGGAGCTCGCATATAATATCTATTGATACATTTCATACTCAATAACTATTGTTATGTGAATATGAATAGTAAGTTTAACATGAAACAACTCTTGAACTATCATATGCTATTTGCAAGTTATTTTATCAAAGTTGAAATTTATGGAACTTTCTAGACAGTTATTTAATAGTCAAAACTAATTTATGTCATTGTTGTACACATTTATATGATTTATTTCATTATTTAACAGTGATATTAAGTTATAACAAACAAACTTTGATCTCTCACGTATCTCATAATTGCCAAAGGTAATGAGGTGTTCCCACAACACGTAGCTTTGAAACAAACTTTTAATAACATCAAACTAACCGCTGTAGTATTCAAATTCACTTGGAAAGTTTGAGAAAGTATCATTATTTTTAAACCAAATAACTTATTTTTTAACGATGGTATAAAACAATTCAATTTTTTGTTTAAGCCTTCATTATAATATTTGAACTTAGCTCAATACATACTCATAACGCGTTGCGCTAACACAGTAGCTCTCTCAAACTTATTTTCTAAACAAAATTAAGAAATAATATACATGATAGGTCCAAAATAAAAAGGCCAAATTGTAGAAAACACATTAAATATAAGTTTTTTGGAGTTACCAAAATGATGTTCATCCACAGTTACACTCGCTCCTGATGATGCAAATTTAATTTGTGAAACTTATCGAGAAATATTTCTGTTGTGAAATTTGTTATTGATTAATTTATTCACTAATTATAGAAGTTATAGAATTTGAAATAATGAATCAGCTTCAAATTTATTTCCTACATCATCGAAATTAAGATTCGTGACAAGTGACACATTGCTAAATAATATTTATTTGCTGTCTATCGCTTGAAAAATTCACTTGCCAGCAAAAAATCCAAATGTTCACTGGTTCAACTCGGATATAATCAACCTAAAACAAACATGAAAACTTTACAACCAATTACCGTTTAGTATGCTTTCATTCAATTTTTCCCAAAGCTTTGTAGATGTACTTTTTCTCCTGTTTGTACATTTTGCAGTAACCAAAACACACAAATAGTTATTAATAGCTTAAGAACCGGAATTACTACGAAGCTTTAACGTTTTAAGGTCAAAATTTCCCTTTATATACTTTATCCAGCTGAAGTTAATTAATGTCCTTTCATTTGAAAATATAACAGGCAAAGTGTAAATGAAAGTACACTCGTAGCGTTTGTTATGAATACTTATCGCTTTTTTGATTGATGAGATAACTTAACAATGTGACTAAACAACCCACACAAAATTTTTGGTCCTGTAAAATTGCATATTTAACTGTAATTGGGAGTGGGCCAAAATTTGGGGTGGTCCATTATTTGGTTTAGGAGGATTTGGTGAGCTTTTCATGAGGGCATGCCCATATCCGCTCAAGGTGGCTTAGTATACCTACTTATCCCTTATCAGTCTCAACTGTCTTATCACCAGGTACCTATTGGGGAAATCTTTCGTTGTAGTTGTAGTCCTAGGAGTCTATATCTAGTGCTTCACATTCCATAATACAGGGTGTCCCAAATAAGAGTGACTGATTTTAAACATAAATGCCCAGCTTATTAATTGCTCCAAAGAGATGGGGTTTTCACTAGTTTATCAAAGAGATTTTTTTAGGCTTGGCTGGCATCTCATCTCATCAGCACAGGGTGCTTTACTAATGTTGGTCAAATTCAAAGGGAGAAATATGTATTATTTTAAATGAAACATCCTATAATTTTTGATCTTATTCGAAAGAGCAATCATTCTCCTTTCCAAAAATGTATAGTTTTCTATCTTTTGTTTCATTAACAAAAAAGATATTCGAAGTTTCATGTAGTAGTACATTTTTAATTAGTAGTTTCATATGTACGTATTGTGATGCCTAAAATCAACTCATGCTGTGACCGTTTGACGCATAACAACAAAATCTGCAATTTTGACACTAGTAATTTTGTTAAGTCATATAAGTCGGCTTCGGAATGATCTATACAGTGAGTGAAAAAGCTCAAACTGTAATAATTTATGCAGAAACGAAGTCAATAATTCAAACAAGGAGGATATCCAGAAGGAAATTTATGAAATATCCGCCGTCAGTGAATATAATTAAAAAAAATGTATGTACAATTTATCGAAACTGGTTGCATTGCACACTTAAAAAAACCAAGAAATAATGATGGTCTTTTAAACAAGTTGATGTCAATTAATGAAGTGCCACATGATAACGATCATAAAATTTCTATTAGAAAAATTGATGGAATTTTAGAGCTTAGCAAGAGTGACGTTCAAAGATGTCTAAAAATTTTAAGATTAACTCCATACAAATTTCAGACTTATCAAAAATTGTACGAGTCAGATTATGAAAAACGGGTAATGGTATGTGAGACTTTACTTGACTTATTAAGAAACGAACCCAATTCATTATGAATTATGTCTAATGAAGCAATGTTCCACATGAATGGCATGTGTAACAAACATAATTGTAGAATATGGGGTTCTCAAAAACCAATTTCTTTTAATGAATTTGTTGTTATGCGTCAAACGGCCACAGCATGAGTTGATTTTATGCATCAAAATACGTTCATATGAAACTACTAATTAAAAATGTACTTACTACTACTTGGAATCTCGAATATCTTTGTTTTTAATAAAACAAAAGATAGAAAACTACGTTTTTGGAAAGGAGAATGATTGCTCTTTCGAATAAGATCAAAAATTATAGGGTGTTCCATTTAAAAAAAAACATATTTTCCCCTTAGAATTTGACCAACATTAGTAAAACACCCTGTGTTGATGAGATGAATTGCCAGCCAAGTCTAAAAAAATATTTTTGATAAACTAGTGAAACTAGTGAAAGCCCCATCTCTTTGGAGCAATTAATAAGCTGGGTATTTATGTTTAAAATCAGTCACTCTTATTTGGGACACCCTGTATATGAGGCTGTTTTCTCCTCTTCCATACACAAACGACAGATGATCCCCTGTTCAGTATATCGATAGTCAGTGACTCCAGCAGTTTGCTGGAGTCTTATGCTTGAGTCCACCAAGATGTACAACCTAGTGCAGCTAAAATTATGGAGTAAATAGAGAATGTATGTTTGTGCATAAAATATCTCTCCACCTACAAAAATCTGGTTGCATATTATTATTCTTGGATTCAGTATTGATAAAGGTTCAAATTAATTGCTCTTCAGACCCTTTCGAAATGAAAATAAACGTGATAGACTTGAAGTGACAGTCACAAGAGCTACAAACACTTAAAATCAATCAACCACACGAATGGAAATATATTAAATATTTGGTAAAACTATTCTAAACTTATATTTGAATATGAGTCACCCTTTATAGTACAAAACAGGAAATTATGAGCACGTTTTGTTCCAGTAAAGATAATGTCTAAAATTTGTATTCTACTTTTGTAATGTAAAGAGAAAATTTTAAATTGGTGGCCATTATATAAATTGGACATACCACATTTTTGAAGTGGAAAGTGTAGAGCACGAATTTCATAATCCCTTAAGAGCCAATTGGATGGAATGGTTAACCTACCAAGACTTTAGATGAATTACAAGTTGTCACAGTGTCATAAATATGCAAATTCTTTTCAAAGAACAAGGTCGGTTGGAGAATTTATATAACGGATGTTATAACATTTGGATTATTAAAAAATATAATTACTTTTTCTTGATACAAATTGCTTTTAACAGTTTTAGGTCAGAGTTGATAGGTCAATAAGGTTGATTTTGATTGTGATGTTAGTGTATATCAAAAAAGTAAAGTGAATTAAAAAGGAAATGAATGTGCTAAATATTCTTTTGATCTTACTCGAGCTTAATAAATACTTTTTGTTACAGATACATATCTTGGTAACATGAAAAAACTTTCCGACCATAAATCCTAAAATTCGAAACAACAACAAGAATGCTTTTATACCATAAAGGAATTGTTTTCACTTTGGCCGTTTGAGGAATCAAAAATCCTTTTACTTTTTGATGGATCACGATATCCAGAAAAAGTTTTAAATGTGTTCAAGAACTATTCGCAAATAGCTTCTTAAAAAGTAACTTGACGGCGAAAAGATACTGGTAGTTCGATAGGTGATAAAAATGAACGAAGAGGAGATTCTTCGATTAAACGGCATCACCGAGGAGAGGGAATTAAACTGCACCTCGTTGTTGGATCCGAAGACAACGTATAATGATGGTAAGTATACTTTTTTTTATGTTAATGGATTTAAAGTATTCAGTTTTTACTAAAGAATGTTATATTCTACATACATACTCACAGTTCTCATTGAATCCTAAATTTTAGTACTACTCAGGCTCTCCAGACGTTTAAAATGCACATATCCCGATTTGATATTCGTAATTAGCTAATAAAGATTTGATTAACACATACTTACTTATCTAAAAAAAAGTTCAAAATCATTAAATTCGCATAATTTGTTGTTGTTTTAAAATTTATAATTTGTATATAGATTAAAAGTATGAAAAATGGTTTTATAATGTTTAAAAAACGGTTGTATAATATAATTATCAGCCGACGCTTGTCTATAGATGTACGACGAACATAAACATTAGATTATTGAATGGAAAATAAAATTGTAATTACCAGAGGCGTCGGTGAATTGATGCTGTCAGTGTTAAATCCTTGCTAGTTGCTAGGTTGGGTGAAAAGAAATAAGTTTATTGAGTATTTTTTAAGCCGGTAATTTTAGGGGATAATCCTGAGACCTGTCAATTTTTATATAAAAAACCATCAATAAAAATATCAATATCAGAAATGATTAATGCATTAACTGTCATTTATGATATACACTGCGTAATTTATAAGATGCGACATAGAGATTCCTGTACAAAACTGTTGAACGCGAGCTAACTTTATTACCAAAAGGCGTTCATAATAAATAATAACAGATTTGGAAGGGACGTTAAGAAATAAGCTCAAATGCACTTTTAATTCTCTTAAATTTGCTCTAGTTTAATAAAAAAAATTGATAGTTATGTTTAAAAAAGTCGAATTCCATTTTCATACCACTTTTGAATACGTTGAGCCTCGTAGGGAATAGCCAGCAGGCTAAGGGCTTTGGGAAATTTAAAAGTTAAAGCTGAAGTATGACTGTTCGATTCGCCCCTGTGGTGAAATTTTTTTCTTTTTATTTTTAGTTATTTTTTCACAATTTTTGTCTAAAAAACATTAAAAAGCAGAGTTATTTGTTTCAAAAATTCATTTATTTTTCCTTATGTTGGCCCTCTGTGGTCTGTGTAATTAGTTCTCGGTTGTGATATTTTTCATTAGGTAACGTACATCCTTCTTTCTGCACACATTTTTTACCCCCAGAACCAATAAATATAAGAAATTAAAATTAAATTTTCACTATAAACGATTTTTTTGGCAAAATGATAAGTTCATAACGAACTGTCAGTCAATTTTACCGACTTCTTCCTGCAGGATTCTTTGTAATATAATTTCGATTACTTTTTATAATTATTTCAAGTAACAGCACTGCTGATAATGTTTGAAAACCAAATGTAAAAATATCAGAAGCATGGTCGCAACAAAACAAAACATGTACTTTTAATTAGAATGAACGTATTTGTTTTAATTATTCCGTTCATTAAAAACGGTCATAATATGCTAGTGTAGTTTCATGTTATGCTATTAGAACAGTAATCAATATCGGTTTTATCAAGGGTAGTATATCTAATCTGCGTCGAGTTGAATTTGAATTTTCCGTAAAAATCTATAATCCAGCGACAATAATAGTACACATATTTTATGTAAAATGGTTATTTAGCCTAAATATCAAACTTCAGTTTATTCAAAATAAACTTAAAACGTTTTAACTGAGAATGTGTTTGTGACTGAAATGCCGCAACCGTCTTTTTTAAGTCATCTAACCGGTGTATTCGATCAAAAAGAAAGAGAGTGTTCAAATTTCATATCTAACCATTCGGAATATGATGAAGGTAAGTTTTTTCCTTTGAATCAAATATATTCATCGATTTTAAGATATTATTTAATGAAATCAAAAGATTCAGGAATAATTACACTTGAGGGCTTAGACTACAACCAAGTGAGACTAATGTTTAAGCCAGAGTCAAACTGCACTAAGAGTTTTACAAGAGGCCTGACGAGACAGTATCGCAGGAATGGGCATCTTAAAGTTATACATTCCCGAGGGAATTGTAACCGCTCCAATAGAGCTCTTTGATTCATATAGTCCGGTTTTCTTTTCCATCGTTTTATATTATCTTGACCGTCTTTGCTTTTTCCGCTACTAATTTCCCTTTCTTCCCCTCTTTGATGATTCCAGCCCAGTCCTGTTTTTCCATGGCTCGTAAATCTTAGTTCAGTAATTATTTGTTTTTCCAATCTTATCTTATTTCTGTTCTGTCTGATTTATTCTGGTTCCAGCTGCTCACTCTTTTAATTGCTGCATCTGGTTCTCTTTTGTTCACATGTCAGTATCATCGTATTCTTTGAGACCTTATGTATTTCACAATATCTTCCACTATAGTATCACATTAGTATTCTAAGCTCATTGGCTTGAATCTTTTTGGGGCCCAATATTTTTCTTAAAAGTTTTCTTCCAAAACTCCATAGTCTTTCTTCGTCTTTCTTTGGTGGGCACATTGATCTCTCCCCTATGTAACTATTGGTCTAATGGAGGCTTTGTAAATTTTTATGTTGGTATTTCTACTAAGGCTTTTGCTAGTTCACAGCGTCTTGTAATGAAAGAAACCATTTCGTTTGCTCCCAAGACTACCTATCACTAAAATGTTAAATTTTTTAAAAGTTGTATTCGCCTATTGTGATATACTTTGTGTTGTCTGAGGTTTTTTATTGCCTGTCATGTACTTCGTTTTGCTTTCATTTATTTCCAGTCCATTTTTTTCTACTTCTTTATCAAGTTCAATAACTTCCTCTGTCATACCTGATCTCTTGCAGCTATAGCTTTATCATCGGCATATATGCAATATCCTGCACGGATTTATGTATGATTGTTCCCTTGAATCCCAGGTCCTGAGTGATACTTTCCAGAGATAAATTGAATAGGGACGCAGATCCTAAGACAGGTCTCTACTAGTCTCTTCGAGAACAGTTAAAAAGACAGACATTCCTGGATGAAGCACTTTTGGGAAAAAAATTGAATTCAAAATTTTTGAATTATTTTACTAAAAATTCCTGGTCAACCTAAAATTTTACTGAAATCTCCAATTGTATTCCAAAAGCGTGAATTTCCTCATGAAAATCTTCATTAATTGCCGAAATAACATTTATATTATATAAAACATCGTGAAGCAGATTTTCAAAATCAGTCACATCACGCCTATTGAACACTTAAACAGTTTCCGGGTAGACAATACCTTTTATTGCTAATTTCACGAAAAGCTTCGTACAAAAAGATTAATTTTATTAGATTTCGAGGTGAGTATCTTTGAAATAATTAAAATGAGAAGTAAAAGCTTGTAAGGCTTTCGAGCATAAAAGGGAGCACAATAAAAACTACTTTGAACTCGACTGAAACTAATTTGTATCGAGCTCCTAAATAATGAGCGTCGTAATTAATAAACTTTTCAACATAGTTAGTTGTATGGGCATTAATTATCACAGAAAGATTTTTTTCTAGCTGTTGTAGAATATCTATGGTTTCATAATTATTGTACTAACACTGATGAACTGTGTCTACCCTACCTACACATCCGAAATATCAAACTAACTACATGAAACATTCCAATTTCCTAACTTTGTAATTAAATTAGTTCACTCACTAGAAAGCATGTCAGATATCACATGTTCCAATATTGAATATCACAATGTTTTAGCAAGATTTTAAAATTACTTTTTCCGCAAATCGCTAGGAAATTTTGACATTCCTGTC
>CAJUYI010004655.1:5829-17827 GCA_910591695.1 Galerucella pusilla
CCGCTAATATTCATATATATAGAGAAATTGTTCTTTGTGCCATATCAGTTAGTTTTAGAAAATGGTCTTTCGCTTCGTAAAGCAGCTCAGTTGAAGGAAGTTTCATTTCAAACTGTAGCAAGGTAACAAAATATAGACAGAATATATAGATAACTAACAATAAACCTTTTTTTAACTTTTAGATATGTTAGAAAGCAGAAAATGAACAGAGATGAAAATATCAAAATGAGACCTAATTATGACTGCAGAAAAATTATGACGAAAGAGCAAGAAGACATATTAGCGGATTACCTCAAGATTTGCTCAAAAATGAATTACGGTCTAACAACTCTAGACTGTCGTCGTTTGGCTTATGAAACAGCTCAAAAAATGACATCAATGTGCCTGAAAACTGGAAAGAAAACAAAGCTGCAGGGTTAGAATGGATGAGAGGCTTCTTAAAACGTCATCCTGCTTTAAGTATCAGACAACCAGAAGGTTGCAGCCTGTCACGGGCAACATCTTTTAATAAATATAATGTGGGAGTTTTCTTTGATAAGCTGAGGCATGTGCTTAGCCGAAATGAAAATTTTGCTAATGGTTCTAGGGTTTGGAATCTGGATGAAACTGGGACAACCACGGTTCAAAAACCAAAAAAAGTTATCGCTTGCAAGGGAGGCGAAGCAGGTCAGCCAAACAACAAGTGGGGAACGTGGTTCGTTGGTAACGGCTGCTGTTTTGTAAGTGCGGTAGGAAATACAATTCCGCCTGCTATTATATTCCCTCGAACCCACTTTAAAACACATATGTTTCGCGATGCTCCCCCTGGAAGCTTAGGACTTGCCACACCCTCAGGTTGGATGAATGGCCAACTATTTGTTGAAGTTATGCGCCATTTCATAAAGCATACAAATTCTTCAATGGAAAATCCCACATTTATTTTATTTGACAACCACGAAAGCCATTTATCAGTTGAATGCATAGATTTAGCTAAATCAAATGGGGTTACGATCTTAACTTTCCCGCCTCATTGCAGCAACAAGCTTCAACCTCTTGATGTTGGTGTATATTTTTCGTTCAAAGCTCATTACAATCGAGCTGTTGACTATTGGCTGATGCACCATCCAGGAATACCTATGACCATATACGATATCCCTGAATGTATCACTACTGCGTTTCAACATTCTATGACACCAATTAACATTACATCAGGCTTCCGTAAATCAGGAATATTTCCGTTTAATCCGGAAATTTTTACAGAAGTGTAACTGATAGACCTCTTATAAATGAAACCATTCAATCTTCTAGCAGAGCATCTAATCTTTTAGAATGCGATGAAAACAAAGACTCTGAAGACCATAATGACCATGCTATTTCTGTAATGGAATCTACCTCTATCACTATTAGGCTTCCTGAAAATAAATTTCCTGCCCCCAATATGTCTGAGACTTCATCCACTCTTAATAAGGGTTTTGTCAGTCCCCAAGAGTTTAGAGGACTTCCTAAAGCGGCTGCTAGTAAGAGGACACAAAATAGAAGGCGAGGAAAGAGCTTTATTCCCACCGACACTCCGGAAAAATTGGAATTAGAAGCAAAATATGCGGCAAAACGTAAAGTGAAGGCAAAAACCCTTAAAAGAAAGTTGGTAGAGTCAGACTCTACTAGTTCGGCGAGCAGTGAAACTGATATATCGGAAGTTTCATCAGAGTATGATCCAGATATGGACGCTCCAATAAAGGAATTTGAGGAACTTGGCAGAGATGTTGTTACAAATGATTATGTGCTGGTGAAATTCGCAGGCAAAAGAAACATAAAATATTTTGTGGGAAAAATGTTAAGCAATAGGAATAACGATCTTGAGTTCGACATAAGTTATCTACGAAGAAAGGATAAGTCCAACAAATTTTTTTACCCCAATGTCCCCGAAATTACTACCGTTGCCGAGCGCGACATTGTTCTAATCTTGTCAAATCCTAAATTATTTGGAAAAACTAAGAGACAAAACCAATATGTTCAATTTGAAGTTAATTTTGCTACTTTAGATGTTCAATAGGTAGTTGTCTCATTGTGTCCCACTATGTGTCTCAGAGTAGACCACTATGGGGCACATTGAGACATTTTGCAATAAAATAAATTATTTTCCATAGCATTATACTTTTTAAGTTGTCAACATATTTTGTGATATTGATGTTTAAATTAAAGTTAAGTTAAACAGCCAGTGTATTATTTAAATTAAAAAAGTTCATATTTTGGAAATAATAGTAACTGGAAAAAAAACTGTCTCATTGTGGACCACCCTCCCCTACCGGGTGGTCCAATAAGCCGATCTCTCGGCTATATATCAGAAACTATTCATGTTATAACTTTAGGAGAAAAAATTCCTCGGGAAAACTGGACAAGGGAAATTGCTGGAAATTACTTTCAAGTTTCTAGGTTAACCGCTAGGGGGCGGAACCTGTAAACAAAAATTTTAAAACCAGTTTTTTGTGAAATATGCCTAGTTTTACCCAGTGTTAAATAAGTAAACTAAAAAAAGGCCTAAATTTCGCACAAATTTGTTCAAGTACTTTTTATTCTATTTTTCCAAATAAGGGGTGGGGGAAAGTGGGAAATTGTTTGTGGATAAATATCTATAACTTTGGTTTGAATCAACCGATTTTAACGACATTAGTGTCAATAGAAAGAGTGTTGATGAATTAATTACATCTACTATAAAACAATGGCATCTAGTTTTAATTGTCATAGGTAGAGGGTACTTTCGAATGAAAAAAAAATAATTTGTTTTCCCTAAGAATGTTTAATGGAAACACCTTATTATTGTGAATTAAAATGGAACTGGATTAAATTCTCAACAAAATGGCGCAAACCGCATGTTGATCGCTATTGTCGAAGTCAAGATATAAATAAAAACGCATAAACATAAGTAAGTATAGTATTGACTCACTCTGTATTATAACTTAAAATTAAATATGTAAAAGAAAGATCATACATAAATCTCGACCATTAAGACTTAATGTCCAGTAGTCCAGTTAAATGCTTCTTCAATCTCAGTTTACAGCAATTGTTAAATCTGCTAGAAGAACAACCCCATATCATGTCAAAAATTTTGTGGACAGACGAGGCTACGCTTAATAGTGCGGGTGGTGTTAATCTGCATAATAAGCATTATTGGTCTGAAGAAAATCCGCACTGGGTAGAGGAAGTGCAGCTTCAAGGTAGATGGAGTCCTAATATTTGGTGTAGTATAGTTGACTGAAAGATCGCAGGTTCATATTTCTTGGAACTTCAAATGGCGATACATAATATTTAGATTTTCTGGATAATTGATTGAAATATATTTCTCACAAACATGAGGTATGATATTACAGCATGACGGGTGTCATGCGCACTTATCCGGACCAGTTAGAGATTATTTGAATGTAAGTTATCCAAATGGATAGATTGGAAGGGTAAGTATATTTTCAGGGCCAGCTAGATCTACAGACATGTCTGGACTTTTATCTGTGGGGAAGATTGAAGGATTTAGCGTACCAAACACACCAACCACGCGAGACTACAGAGACGCTATAAATAGTATATCAACAGCTGAAATTTAAGCAATAGATATGTCAAAGCGTGCTAGATTACATATTTGTGTGGAAAACGATGAAAAACAATTTGAACATTTAATTGGACATCAAGTTTTAATGACCAAGATATCTGTATGATCTTTTTTTCCCATATTTAATTTTAAGTTATAATACAGGGTGTCAATATTATACTCACTTATGTTTATGCGTTTTTATTTATATCTCGAGTTCGACAAAAGCTATCAACATGCGGTTTGCGCCATTTTGTTGAGAATTTAATCCAGTTCCTTTATTATTCACAATAATTAGGTGTTTCCATTAAACATTCTTGAGGAAAACAAATTTTAATTTTTTTCATTCGAAAGTACCCTCTACCTATGACAATTAAAACTAAATTCCATTGTTTTATAGTAGATATAATTAATTCATCTACACTCTTTCTATTGACACTAATTTCGTTGAAATCGGTTGATTCAAACCAAAGTTATAGGTATTTATCCACAAACACTTTCACACTTTCCCCCACCATTTATTTGGAAAAATAGAATAAAAAGTACTTGAACAAATTTGTGCGAAATTTAGGCCTTTTTTTAGTTTACTTATTTAACACTGGGTATTATTGGGCATATTTCACAAAAAACTGGTTTTTAAATTTTTCTTTAGAGGTTACGCCCCTTAGCGGTTAACCTAGAAACTTAAAAGTAATTTCCAGCAATTTCCCTTGTCCACTTTTCCTAGGGAATTTTTTCTCCCAAAGTTATAACATTAATAGTTTCTGATATATAGCCGAGAGATCGGCTTATTGGACCACCCGGTACATATAAAGTATAGGCGATTCCACATAACTGATCAGCGCCCTCGATGGCAATGAGAGTTGCCTATATGACATGACGTACGTCATATAGGCAACTCATAATACAATTACCGTCTTCCTAAGGTTCACTTTATTGCCATCGAGGGCGCTGGTCAGTTATGTGGAATCGCCTATATTTTATTGCATAAAGAAAATTTTGCCTCAAAGCCTGCGGGTCAGTGGGCCCGCAGTTGAAAATTTGCCTAGGGCCCGAAAATTCCTAAACGCGGCACTGGTTCTGAACACCTACTAGTAGTATCGTTTATTGTATTTACCGCGTGAGTTCGATTTCAATAATGGACGAATTTTTACCGATATCGTCGGGAGTCGGCACACTAAAAGCAGGTAGAAAACGTAAATTAGAAGGTTTATACAGTGATGAAGACTTGTTAGCTATTCTGAACAACTTTGACGATGAACAAAACGATCCGACATTTTCGTTAGCACCTGGGGTGCGATTTTCGAAACCATTCGGGAGTAAACCGTATACGAAAAATGGTTATTTTCGTATGAAATTTAACTAACCTAATTTTCGACATGCTCAAACGGTAATGGTATACGAAAACATTCGTATGGCTTGTTTCGAGTGGGTTTATTCCATTCGAATAAATGTTTTCGTGTACGGAAAGAGTAAATTTACATAACCTACATTTGAAAATATTTATGTTTGGTATGACATTAATTTGAATAATAAATCAGTTATAATATGGCAGGTTTTGATGATTTAATTCATTTGAACTTCATAAACACTATACAAGAAGCGAAAGAGCAGATAGACCTCCTATGATCTTTAGCCCATTTATTGATCCTTTTGAGGAATATTCAGAAAGGCAATTTGTGAAACTTTACGAACTTACAAAGCCTGTCGCTTTAGAAGTAATAAACATATGATACAGTAGTTGGTATATTCTTTGCATGGAACTATTAGAGCTGCATAGATAAGGTATATTCTTCGCTTCTCAAATGTCAGAAGTGACAAGACCAAATGATTATGCGGTGTTGCCGGCTGCTAAATTCTTCGTGTACGAACGTTTATTCGAATGGTGTTGAAAAATACACATTTGGCACCGTATACCAAAAAATTCATGTGGAAATAACCGTACATGCATAATATTCGTGTAAACTCGAAAATCGCACCCCTGAATCGAGAAAATGTGGGTGGCTTGATTCTGATGAAATAGATGAAGAGGAAGACGACAAACACGTACATGAAGAAGACTCTTCAGTAACCGAAGCAGCCCAATCTTCATCAGACGATAGTTTACATATGCCTCAACCCCAACAAAAGCGGAGCAATAATAGTGAAATCATAGCTTGGGAAAATATGCCACGTGCTGCTATTCAGCAAATTAATTTTGAAAAAACGCGGCAAATGCTTGTTGTGCTAAAAGGAGATGCTACTATGGACTTTTTTTTTACCTTTTCGTAAATGACTTTCTTTGAATTAATTGCACTGGAAACTAATCAGCATGCGATTGAAGTCTTCATGAAAGCAGGAGCTCAAGAAAATTCTCGTATTAGTCGCTGGAAGGATGTAACAGGGGAGGAAATTCGAACGTTCTTTGGTTTATTGACACATATGGGGACTATCCAGTTGAGTCGTATACAAGATTACTGGAGAAAAGATCCTCTGTTTGATATACCGATATTTAGTGCAAATATGAGCCGAGACAGATTTCTCCAAATTTTTCGATGTTCACATTTTTTTAAAAATCCTACGGATGGTGAACCTCTGCCGGAGGACAAGATACGTCCCCTTATTGATTATTTCAATAACAAAATGGTAGAGATCTACTATCCGGTGTTAGTCTCTTAATGAGTCAATGTTGTTTTGGCAAGGCAGACTTCCATTTCGCCAATATATTAAAAATAAAAAACACAAATACGGGATTAAGTTATATGCATTACCAGAACCTGATGGAACCATCATTAAATTTTTTGTGTACACAGGTACACTTGATGATTGTAGTGCCAGGGGACACTCCAGCAAGGTTGTCAGAGAAAAATCCATTGCATCGGAACCCTACGGAGCAACAGACAGAACATTCCACTTGACATAAAAAATACTAAACTTGGTAAAGGAGAAACGTTAGCTCGTTACGCAAATGGTGTAATGATCGGCAAGTGGCGCGATAAACGAGAAGTCACATATATAAGCACATAATTTGATAATTCAATGGTGGAATTTGAAAACAGACGACATGAGATTCGGCAGAAGCCCCGTCCTATTTTTGTATACAACAAGAACATGGGTGGGGTAGATAAAAAAGACCAGATGATGGCTTACTACCCATTCGTACGAAAAACAATTCGATGGTACCTACATGAAATTAGGACTTCATATTTATCATATGCTACTAACAAATGCGCATCACATTCTCAAGAAATACAGTCCCAATTCAAGAGTGCGTTTCTATGATTTCCGTCTGCATATCATACGACACTTGCTGCCAGTAACAAGAACTGTTCGAGAACTTGCCCCTGCAAGGCCTAATATCGATCATGTTTTGGAGAAAAATGCTTCAACTGGAGCAAGGAAAGTTTCTCATCGACGATGTGTGGTTTGCTACAAAATTAAAATACTAAGAGAGACAGCTTATTGTTGTGTCACATGCTCCACAAAACCTGCTTTGTGTGTTACTGGCGCTTGCTTTTCTGTGTAATATACAAATCAGTGATTTAATTTTTTGTACGTTGCAAGGTTTCTCTGTTATTTATTTTTATGATTCTATATTTTTGAAGTGTGCACATTTTGAATTTGACATTTGTTTATTTCAATGTTAAATTATTGATATTGTAATTTTTTATTGCGCTTTATTTTAGTTCATGTTTTTATGTGTATCATATGTTTTGTTTAGTATTAGTTTAACGTTTCTTATTTTTATGTACAATGCTGGAATAATTTTTCATGTTAGTGGCAACCTCGCATTTGTTGACCGGCCTGCGCGCCTCTACTGGTCCCCTCGACTGCTCGCTCAGTAGACTTATTGATTTTGTAACGATGAGTTGCTGCTCTTATTTGTCATCACGTAACATGTTGAAATAAATTAAAATATCTAGTAAAACTGTGAACAAGGTGTTGTTTCCTAAACACGTTACTTCCTCGTCTCGAAGTTTATGTTCGAACAAATTCAATAGAGAAGCTGACGAACAAATGAACATGTTTGTTCCAATGTTTTTGTGATTTTATTCGCAATATAATATGTTCCAGGACTTACTTTATTTTCTTTTACCTCTACAAAGTTCAAATTCAAAACAACTTTTTCAGTTTATAGGGAATAGTTTACAAGTTTATAAGGAAGTTATTGTAATGGTTTCCATGACGTCTGTAGAAGTCATGAGCATTGGGGAGTCAAATTTCACGCTTAGTGCGCGTGACGTCCACAGACGTCATAGTTTTTTTTTTAAAGTTAGTGGGAGAATTTTTTTTGTAATATTATATTCATATAAAACAAATTTTTCGAAAAAAAACTATCACTTAGAAAAATACGATCAGCACCCAGGGGTAGTATGTCAATTTATGATTAGCAGTGAAAGGGTTAAGAAGTGATAAAGGATTTAATTAAATTCTTGTTGACGTCAGGGAACTGGCAGACGGATTAGAAATTGAGCCTACTTTTCCGTCGGCACAAACTGGTCGGCAAAGAAAAAACAGTTTGATTATGAAAGTAATGACGAACCAATAATCGACCCTAAAATTCATTACAAAGTGAACGTATTTTTTTCTATATTAGATACAACCTTATCATCTCTTGATGAAATATTTAAGGGATTTGGACCGATTCAACAATATTTTTGGATTTGTTTATTAAATATTCAGCTTAGCTCAAGAATTGAAGAAATCTTGTGAAAATTCAGCATTACATTTGAAAGAAGAATTACGCAAAGAATCGGATATTGACGCCAATGACTCATTTGATGAAATTAATTGTTTACAATGTCACATGCCAGAGCCAGAGGAAAATGATTTAGACCCCCAAGTGATTCTTCAATACATTTTAGAAAACGAATTAATTTCGACGTTTCCAAATATTGCAGTGGCTATTCGAATTTTTCAACACTACCAGTATTCGTAGCATCGGGGGAAAGGTCCTTTTCAAAACATTCTCAAGATCGAGTATGGCACAAGAAAGACTTAGCCATTTAGCAATTATGTCCATAGAAAGTGACATTATGGATTCTATTCCCTTCGACGAGTTAATTGAAGATTTTGCCGAAAAAAGGCGAGAAATGCATGTTTTCAATAATTTATTTTTTCCTTGTTAACTATTATAAACATTTTTTATTTATTTTTACTTTTTTAATTTTCATCTCTCACCAAACTAGAAATACAGTCAAATATTCACCGCTAAATAGCGATTAACTTTACAAAAATGATCTCACTGTCAGACTGGCTCGTCCGTACAAGTTAATCCTCAAAGTGACGAATTTGATGATGGATCTCTCGATTTTCTAGTCAGATTGTTCACTGATTTCTGCTTTATGTTGTATGTTTACTTAAAAAGTAACATATATTACACATGTCTAATATCGAAATTAAATATAATTATTAGTATTTATTTAATTTTAATTTTATTTATTATCTTACCTATGTATTAATTTTTAGCTAAACGGGGTGAGGAGTGACGATTTTTGAAATGTTAAATTTTACTTAAAATATTAAAAAAGAGCGGCAAATTATGGTTTGCACACGGGCGGCCGAATAGCTTGGCGCGGCCCTGGTTGCTATGAGTAGCGGCCACGAAATTGAGTTGCGCAGACTCTGCTGAGAAGGTGGAGTCAGTACGCGAAATACTGACTTCGCGTGCGATTGCACGAAAAAATTATGTAGTAAGGTAGTAAGGGCTTAAGAAAAAAACGTAAAAAGCGCGTAAAGATGCTCGACCCAGAAGAAAGCTCAGATGCCGGCTACGATATTACACCACAACAAAGTTGTAAAATTAATATGTATGAAGCAATTGATGGAATTATTTTCAAATTCACATGGCGTTTCGAGAAACTTCACAACATTAATTACCTTTGCAAGATGCTCCGCTTAATTATTTTAAAAAGTTCAATGAAATGGAGACAACCATCAATCAACTTTTAAATTTCAAGTTGTTGCCTTAAGCAATGATAATTGTTCCATGACTAATTACTAATTGAAACACTTCCTTTGAATATAATAACCACCTTTCTTATATTGCCCCACTCCCAATCATTATGAAAATGTACTTCAATCTTTCGAAAAACAATAAATGTAGAACTGGAGACGTTCAGATAACTTTGCTGAAGTCCACCTGTCTCCATTTCAAACCGATTTTACCTTTTTTATATCTGCTCACAGCACTAGTTCCACTGATTGATTTTTAAAATTGAGAAAAAATTCAATACAGCTAAATAAAGTGATCTTTTTATTTTGATCTTTTAGATCTAGCGTAACTTCCTAGTCTTCCTTTCTCCATGATTTTCAGCAGCATTTTTTTAAATTTTTCTTTAAATAAACAGCCTGCAAAAGTTTTCCTATAAATAATCCGGATATCATTTCTTAAGTACCTATAGAAAAACTACTTCCATTTAATAATCAATACACAACTTATTAGCAAAAATTTATCTTCGATAAATCCACACTGCGATCATTCGGACATTTATATCTCGAAGTTATCCTGAGTTGGTGATGATATCCAAATAAAGATGTGCGTCTTAACGTTGACCAGCCTACAAAATTTAATGATTTAAATTAAAATAGAAACCATTTCAGTATCAGTACATTCACATTCCAAACGCAATAAAAAATTACACAAATGTACGGACTAGGCCAGATTTGTATTAGGTGTTGCAATTATTTTGAAATTTGAGAGGAGCATTTTTCACATATTTATTGGCAAAATATTCAATAATACCGTGTGTCTTTATATTTCTCGGCATATCTAGAGCTTACGGCTTATAAACGAATAGAGATAGATACTTCACAATTATGCAAGTTTGGTTTGGACTAATCAAAGCGTTTTTCTCAGTTTTGGTTAACAAAAAAGCAATATATCGTTGTTTTTTCACTTTCATGTGCCTTGATAAAAAAAGCCGTTTTTATTCAAACTGTCGGTATAAGGTTTTTAAAAATCAATGTAGAATTAACCATTATGGGTGGTTGTCCAAAGCTTGTCTGAGTCTGGTAAATTGATATAAAATGTGTGAATCGATAATGGAGTAATTACTGAATTAATACATGTCTACACCTGTAACCTATATAATTTCCATGTGAAAGTTTTTGTACAAAAAATTATTAGTTTTCTTGTATCTTGAAATATTTTCGAAAGCTTTATATTAGCTTCACTTGTAACTTCTGGACTCGGTTTTGACCCTTTAAGCGAATTGATGCAATTCAAACTTTTTTAGGTGGATGCTATTTTAATATTTGGGTAGGACACATGAGTTAATCATAAAACATAAATTTGATTATAGTTAAATGGAGAAATAATGCTAAATAAACAAGAGCACCAAAAATAATATAATAATAATATAACTTATCACACAGATGCTCTCGTCTTGTAACCTATTTTATTTTCTAGTGTACCGGGTGGCCAACTAAGAACGGCCGTCGGCCATATCTCTGGAGTGGGTTATAGCCCAAGTTCGAGAAAAAAAATTTTAAAACCAAAGTTGCCTCAAGAAACGCCTGGAAATTATTATCGAATTGTAGGACCACCGCTAGAGGGCGTATTTGACAGTTAAAATTTTAAAATGCAAAATTTTTAAAAATTTACTCAATTACGTTGGAAAAACAATTCCCGCTATTTACCTCTTTCTTACGATATCTCTGGATAGAAAAGAGATATCGCCTTGCTGTTTGCAGTGTTACATTACTAATTCAGACTACTTTGTGAAGACCTACTTCAATTTGTATGCTTCCATTTAAAATTGTTACGAGAAAACACAATATAAAAAAAATAAAATAGCGCCTTCTAGCATTGATGTTATTGATCAGATTGCTTCATATTCACAAATTTTCGATTGTTAAACAAAAGCTCTTCCAAACAACATCAAGTTTATTGAAATCGATTAAGCAGAACCGGAATTACAGGCGTTTTTTCGTAACAAGGTCTCTACTCTTCACCACCCCTTATTTGAAGAGATAAACTTGAACCTGTCATATTAAAAATATGCAGAATTTGTCGAGTAATGTGATTATGATATTTAATATGCTCCTTAAATGAGTAAATTTTGGAAAAATTTGCATTTCAAAATTTTAACTGTCAAATATGCCCTCTAGTGATGGACCTACAATTCCGAAAATAATTTCCAGCCGTCTCTCGAGGCCACTTTTGTTATAATTTTTTTTTCCGAATCTGTGCTATAATCCACTCCTGAGATATGGCCGACGGCCGTTCTTAGTTGGCCACCCGGTATATATTATTATCAGCAATTTTTTATTCAATCAGTTTTCTTTCGTTTGAATTTTTTTTGTAAAATCTTTGTGAGGCTTTACTGATTATAAAAGTGTAAGATGACACTTGATATCTGTTGTTTCTTTGCAATATAGTAGTTTACCTAACTAGTGCGGAAAGTGATAATTTTCCGCACGCTATTGCAGATGGCCGAACGACGCTTTAGCGGAGTT